>PVJA010046197.1:0-15244 GCA_004027025.1 Myocastor coypus | reverse complement strand
TTCCCCCCCCCCCCCCCAGTGATATAACTCAGTGCCATAGGACTGGCCTGTCAAGCACAAGTTCAACTTCTGGTACCAAAAAGAAAAGAAAAATTACTTTTCTGTATCTTTCTCCTAATATAATACAAACTTTTGGGGGGAAAACTGTGAATGCATACAAAACAAATGAAAACTATCATTAACTGGAATGTCCAGTAAGGTAAACATTTTAAGTTAAGAATGTATACTGTGTTGCCGGGCGTGGTGGCTCACGCCTGTAATCCCAGCACTTGGGAGGCTGAGGCAGGAGGATCGCTGCAAGTTCGAGACCAGCCTGGGCTACAAAAGTGAGCTCAAAGCCAGCCTGAACTGCACAGTGAGACCCTGTCTCAAAAAGCCAAAAAAATAAATAAATAAATAAATAAATAAAGAATGTATACTGTGAAGGATAATGCATTCAACAATATCCACCAGCCAACAAGGTAGGATATATCCCTAAATCAAAGAGGACATCAGCAATCTGTTAGAGTATTCAGGTAATAAACTGATCACCAGGCCATCAAGACAGCTCAGTAGACTAAAGTGCCTGCTTAGGCAAGCTTAGATCAACACAGGGACAGCAGTTTGATCCCCAGCACTACAGGCTGTGCCATCCCCACATTCCTGGCAGAGGCTATAATCTCAGAGCTGGGGAGGCTAAAAACAGGATTGCTATGAATCTGAGCTGCATAAGACCCTGTAACAACCAAATACGTTGGGGGCGGGGGGAGATGATCACTGTGCCTTGCTGACTATTATGTATTCTATTTCAGAAGAAGGTTACTAGGATGAACTTTAGAGTTAAATTATGCAAGAGGAACAAAAGGCTTGGTTATACCAAATGCCAAAAGAAAAATCAAACCAGACAAATACTTGATTTAACAAAAAATACTTGCTATGGAGGAACTTCTCACAAAAAAGAACATTCAAACTGGGTGTGGTGGCACACACTATAACCCAGGACTCAGGAGGCTGAAGCAGGAGGATCACTCTAAGTTGGAGACCAGCCTGGGTTATAAAGTGAGCTCAAGGCCACCCTGAACTACCTAGTGATACTTGTATCTTAAAAAGATAAAAAGAAAAAAGGAAAAGGAAAGGGAAGAGCACCTGCCTGGCCACCTCAAGTAGCCAAGTTCCACTCCCCGTACTGCATGCTGCTCAGTGTAGCACACTGAAACCAGGCGTGATGGTACACACCTATAATCTCAGTGCTAGGGAGGCTGAGACAGGAGGACCATCACTGAGTCTGAGCTACATAGAGATCCTGTACCAAAATGAGTGAATGATTAAAAAAAAGAAAAAAACAATTCGAGGGCTTCCTTATAGCTGATATAAAACCCTGTCTTTATTACATCCAAGGCTATTTCCAGTAAGAGGTGGGGGAAACAGTGAGGGGAGAATCATGACATTTGCTATACAAAACATCTAAAACCAAAATGTAAAGCTTTTCGGAGGGCCTGCAGCTTAGCTCAGTTGTTTAAGCGACTGCTTGGGCAAATGTAGTCAAATGAAGTGGGCTGGGGTTTGATCCCCAGCTCCATAAGCCTTAAGCAACTCGCCCTTAAGGTAGCCTGAGCAAGCTCCCCCACCAAAAAAAGAAAAAAAAAAAGTAAAGCTTTTAAAAATTAAAGATGAGAGGTCCGGCAGGATGGCTCAGTGGTCTAAAGCGCCTGCTTGGGAAAGCTTGGGCGGCTTCAGGGACCGCGGTTCGAACCCCGGCACCACATGCTGTGCCAGCCCTGCCCTCGGGGCAAGCTGAGAGGGCCATAAAAATGAGTGAATAAACAAACAAAGCTTATGAAACAAGAATGAATGAATAAATAAATAAATAAATAAATAAATAAGAAATTCATGAATAAAAAAAATGAGTGAATAAACAAAGGTTGTGAAACAAAATAAATAAATAAATAAATAAATTTTAAAAAAAATTAAAGATGAAAAGCATTTTGGTTAATAAACTCTGTGATTAGTAGAAAGAGAATATGGTGATGTAACTTTTTTGGGGGGAGGAGGGGGCAGGACCAGGGTTCAAACTCACAACCTTACACTTCCTAGGCAGGCCCACTTGTGTCACGGAGCTATCTCCTGAGCCCATGGTAATGTAATTTAAGGGAGGTGGAAAATTCCACAAGTTGGCCTAATAAAACAGTAAGTTGAGAGCCATACCTCAGAGTTTGAACCACCATCGTAGGCACTGGTAGCCAATCGAGCCAAGTTACAGAGATGTTGAAACAGGTTTAAGCCAGTCATGCTAATGGTTTCAGGTTTTAGCTGCGGCATCTTGAGAAACAAATTTTAAGGCTATATTAGTGCAGTAAATTAACATTGTATTTTGCTAGATAAATGACAAACTTAATTTTAATAAAACCAGTGTAGAAGGAAAAATATCAGCTCAGAGTTTGTGGTAATTTTGCATAAATGTAACCTGTGGTGTGTTTTAATTTTCAAAATATACACACAGCCAAATTAAGAGGAAATGAATAAAAATATTTTAATATGTTACATACCTGTACAATATACATTACTGTATATGTGGCCATATCTATAGTTTGTGTTAAAAGTCAGGGTCTCAGATTTAAATGACTGAAGATCTATCTGTACTTTGGTCATGGATGTACTAAGCAATTTAATTTGTATTTTGTAAAAGTTATGCAGAATGTAAAACACACATGTGCCACAACAGACTACGCATCATTGATAGCTCTAACGTTTTCGCCATACCTATCCTTAAACCTTTATATACACAGCCTAATCCAAAAACAATGGTATTTTAATTTTAAAAATGTATTACAGGGGACTGGCAGGATGGCTCAGTGGTCTAAAGCGCCTGCTTAGGAAAGTTTAGGCGGCTGCAGGGACTGCGGTTCCATCCCCGGCACCACATGCTGCGCCAGTCCTGCCCTCAGAGCAAGCTGAGCCGGCCATAAAAATAAATAAACAAACAAACTAAAGTTCTGAAACAAGAAAATAAAATAAATTCTAAAAAAAAAAAAATGTATTACAGTAAAAAATACATTGCCATTAATGCCCTTCAAAAGATTCCCTAACCCAAAAAGATATGCATACTGAGGACATCGTTCATAGCACATTCTGAAACAGCTGTGGCAACCTTTTGTGGTCTTGAGGTATGGTCAAAAAATATGAATGATGCTGCTGAGTGTTATCAGAAAGGTAAGGTTATGAAAAACATTATGGTGTGTCCTTATCCATCTTAACTCACCAGATCTGGCACTATGAAACTTCTGGCTATTCCCAAAGTCAAAGTGGCCATGGAGGGTAAATGTTTTGAATCCATTCATGATATCAAAACTATCTCAAGAGTACAATTAAAGACACTCATGGAAGAGTATTTCTGGAGCTGCTTCACAAAGTGGCAAATACAATGGAATAAGTGCATTAGAAATGAAGGAGACTATTTAAGGAGGGTAAATGGCAACGTGTCTTATAATTAATGATTTTGCAAAATTTATTCACTGTATTTTGGAATCACACCCCATATATAGAGACAGAGTTCACAAAGAACTTTCACAATCTTTTAAGTCTGATGCCTTTTTTTCCATTGACTTTTAAAATTAAAGTGGGGAGGCCCAGCGGGATGGCTCAGTGGTCTAAAGCGCCTGCTTGGGGAAGCTTGGGCGGCTTCAGGGACCACGGTTCGATCCCCAGCGCCACATGCTGCGCCAGCCCTGCCCTCGGGGTGGGTTGAGCCAGCCATGAAAATGAGTGAATAAACAAAACAGGGGTTCTGAAACAAGAAAAATAAAAAATAAAAAAAATAAAATTAAATTAAAGTGGGGAATAATTCATTTTGGAAAATTATCACCTAAACAAACTGTGGCATCTGGTGAGAGAGAATAAGAATTATATCTTTACTACATGAATATGCTCACTGAAGTAGCTTCCCAGGGATCTACATCTGGAAACTGGCTATTTTTGCCCAGAACACTGACAGAAGCCACAGCCATTAAAATAAACAAGAGTCACAGAACACAGTCCCCAATTGTAGATTTTGGAATCATCTCTGAAAATGGAAAAATGTTATTAAAGATTGTTTAAAACAAATGTCCCTCCCAATCTACATCTATAGTTATGTTGCCCTCATAAACCATTCTAATTGTGGTTAACTTGAGAATTTTATATAAGGAATAGAACATATTTATAAATAAAAAGTGAACATTCACTTAGCAATAAACATAAAGCAAAATCTAAGTGGCAAATTATTTTGTAAAGACTGACAAAAATCAGTGCATTACCTGATTTTTAAAAAGCTATGTCAAAAAGGAAAAATAAGGGAATAAAATATTACATAGCTCCTATTTTACAAAAAAAACAGAAAAGTAAAAAAATAAAACTTGGAAGAAATCAAATTACCTTCTCCAGAAAAAGATGCTTGTAGGTTTCCATTCCCATAGCATGTTGATCTTTACTTCGAACTTGATTTAAAAACCAATGAAGTGCATCATCGTAACACTCCGTATCTTCTACTAAGCAATGCCATAAAATGTCAACTTGCTCTAAACTTAATCCTATATAAAATTACAAATTGTACACTTTACCATTTGTGTAAAAAAATTATACATCTCTTTTTTCTATTTTTCCATCTCTTGAGAGAAGAGCAAGCTATGAACTCTAAGCTAGCCTAAAATTCTGCAATCCTCCTGCCTCAGTTTCCTAAATGTTGGGATACAATTACTAAATGAATGTGTTTACGCATATATACACTTTGTTTATATGAAATATGTATGTAACATTTACTATCAGTAACAATGCTTGTCTTCTTGTTCAAAAGTTTTTTTAATCATAGTACATAATAATCATGGTTTCATCCCTATGTACGATAATTACTTCAGCCCAAAATCTAAAGGAGACATTGTAAGAGTATTTTACAAAAAGTATTTAATAAAAAAAATTAGCATAAATTATGTTTTAAAAATGTAAATAGAGGGGCCAGAAGACAGCTCAGGGGCACAAGTGCCTTCCTGGCAAGTGCAAGGTCCTGAGTTCAATCCTCGTTGGAGGGGCGGGGTGAATATAACCCTATGCACAATCACCTAAAAATATTTAACTTATATAAAGTATTTCTTAAGAGTCAGCTAGTCTAAATTATCATTCTCCCTAGAAAACAAACAGATCATTCTATTATAGTAAAAGTGATTTGGGGTAAGGATTTCCCCAAAATGAATTAGTTCTAAGATTTGAGAATTACGAATAATGTGAAATAACATAAAAAGTTTCCATACATGAGATAAATAATAATAAGCATGACATCAATAAAGTATAAAAGAGATCCTTATGATAACCTAAGGAAAACTGCCTAAAGTAGACAACAGCAAAATCTTAGGACACAATTTGCTTGCGAACCAAATTAATGAGATGAAACCTTCATAATACTTTTGACTCAAATATTAAAAGATTCCCAGGCTGGAGATTAAGCTTAGTGGCACAAGCTACTGCCTGGCAAGCTCAAGGTCCTGAGTTTAATTCCTGGTATCAAAAACAGAAAAATTCCCAACTATGACAAAAAAAAGAATGAACATTTCAGAAGGAAAGAAAAGACATACGGAGAAACAGGAAATGTTAAGGAGCTATCACTGAGATAGCAAATACCAGATACGTGTTTTATATGTATATGAGTGAGTAGTAAGATAATCTAAAAGCTTAGAACAAGAAATATCACAGGAGTTTCTAACTACTTAAGGAGTTACAAAGCATAGGGGAATTTTCCAGAATCTGAAAGGATATAGTTATGCCTGAACCATGACTAATCGTAACTCATGAAAGGAACAAAATTCCAAATACAGAAAAATATCTTAAAAAATATTCACCTAGTAACAATACTAATCCAAAAAGATTGATATCACAAAAAAGTACTTGTATTAAACTTTCAAAGAATTACCTATTAAACCAGTGGTTCTCAACCTTTCTAATGCCATGACCCCACAATACAGTTCCTCATGTTGCGGTGACCCCAAACCAAAAAATAATTTTGGCAGCTACTTCAAAACGTAATTTTGCTACAGTTATGATTCAGAATGCAAAAACGTGATATGCATTATGTATTCTCATTGCTACAAATCAAACATAATTTAAACATAGTGATTAATCACAAAAACAGCATTTAATTATATGTTCAGAAGTATTTATTACTAATTTCAATAAATAACATTTCACCAGGGCATAGCATGGATTTAAATATGTATTTTCCAATGGCATTATGCAACCCCTGTGTTTTGGTTGTTCAACCTCTGCTGGGGTCACGACCCACAGGTTGAGAACCGCTGTATTAAACAGATTACATATTCTAAGAAGAATGTGTGCCCTTGGAAGCCAACAAAAATGAAAATCTTTAGTGTATAATTTAAATACAGTAGATGACTAAAATGAGGGAGGTAAATGAAAATAGATAAGACTTCAACATAGTAACTCAGGGGAAAGAATAGCTTGGGAGGGGCCCGGCAGGATGGCTCAGCGGTCTAAAGCACCTGCCTAGGAAAGCTTGGGCGGCTTCAGGGACTGTGGTTCAATTCCCAGCACCACATGCTGTGCCAGCCCTGCCCTCAGGGCAGGCTGAGCCGGCCATAAAAATAAATAAACAAACAAAAGTTCTGAAACAAGAAAAATAAATAAATAAATAAATAAAATTCTTAAAAAAAAAAAAAGAATAGCTTGGGACACAGCCTGCCTGACAAGTATGAGGTCCAGAGTCTCATTGCTGGTACCAAAAAAAGCAAAATAGTATCTCAGTTAATTATAGTGAGAGGCTGGGAAGACAGCTCAGTAGAATTAAGTGTTAGCCTGAGTTCAATTCCCAGTTCTGCCAAAAAAAGAAGAAAAAAAGAATATAGTGAACTTTATAGTAAAACAGAACTATGCTCATAACTTAACAGCATTGGATATGCAGATACTAATAACCCCCGCTCTTCCTTTTCTCTTGAAACATCTTGAAACATGGTTCCCTCCAAATCACTAAGTGCTCTGGACTTAGATTTGTAGTCCTTCTCCCAGGGCTCCAGCCATAGTGCTGTGATTACAGGGATGTGTCACCACATTCATCTGACTCTACTTTAAAAAGCAGAAAGATTAACTATTAATGAAACTGAGTTTAAAGTGAAATAACACTGGGACCTCCAAATGTCTCTATCATTTATGATCCTAAGTAATTTTGAAAAGATAAGCCCTGACAATGAACAGTTCAACTGTAAGTGTCTAAAGCAAAAACATGCAGTCACCATAAAGTGATACTTTTTTCTATTCAAGGTATTTTGTTCTTGAGAAGTCCCTTATGCACTGAGAAACTGGCATTTTGAAAGACAACCAAGAGTAAAAATGTGACAGCCATGTTCGCTTTCCCAAGTATTAATGAAAAGATTACTATGATTGGGCACTTAGAAAACACAATGTATAAAAAAGAATTTTCAATATTATAGCATTAAGAGCTCACCAAAAAACAACACTAAATGGCAATGTATTAAATTATCTTGCTCCAAATGTTTAAAAACATTAAAAGGATCCTGTAAAAAAAAAAAAAAAAAACCTGGAAAAATTTAATTAAAATATAAACATGAATTTCAGTTGATATATTATGTAAATGTCGATATAATTTATAAATATATTGAGAATAATCACTGGAGAAATCTAAAATTAGGAATAAATTTAACAATGCTCTTCTAAGAATCAAAACAGATTACAACACATATGTATTAAATATCTTACTAAAATGATCAGGTGATCCCAGAGTTGAAAATACACAAGTCAAGAACTGAAGTCGAACTTGAACTTCGGCACTATGACTGTACCTATTAAAAAAAAAAAAAAAAGTTAGCTTTGGTTACATAAAAATGGTCACAAAGCCATTTGCTATGTTTAAAATATACACTGCTTAATTATAAATTTCTAAAACAAGTTACTTTCCTTTTTCTTATTTTTTGGTACTGGGAATCAATTATTTTCAATTAAAATGAAAGTACTGGGCGGGCCAAATAGCCCAGCAGACAAGCGCAGAGGGGCGGGGTGACCCCTGGCCCTGCCCAGCTGGGCCCTGCCCCCAGGACTTGCTGAGATGGCAGTTGAGACTGGGGGTAGTGAGGTATGCCTCTAATCACAGCTCCTCGGAGGCTGTAAACAGGCAGATCACTACAAGTCTGATCTAGTGGTGAGATCCTGAATACCCTGTCCTGTAGCCCCTTCCCTAAAATAAAAATTAAAAAATAATAATAAAATGAAAAGTACTCAAGAACGCAACAGTAAAGTGAAAGAAATGTTATTTAAAAATCATATACAAAAATACTGAACCCAAAAACCCACATCATTACTTAAAATTTACATTTCATATTATCCCTAAGTGATAATACTGTCTTCTTTAAACCAGAAATGTTAATGGTCTCCATAAACCTAGTTCACAAATAATACAAATGATGTAAAATTATCATTTTGATTATTTATATTCTAAACAATAATAATTCTTGTGGACAAAACTCAATAGTTACTATAAGAACTGATACAGAAGCTTAAATAGATTAGTTTACAATTGCGTTAGTAGTTATTATTTTTTTTTAATTTTATTTATTTTTTTTTTTCTTGTTTCAGAACCTTTGTTTGTTTATTCACTCATTTTTATGGCTGGCTCAGCCCACCCCGAGTGCAGGGCTGGCACAGCATGTGGTGCCGGGGATCAAACCGTGGTCCCTGAAGCTGCCCAAGCTTTCCCAAGCAGGGCTTTAGACCACTGAGCCATCCCGCCGGGCCCCAGTAGTTATTATTTTTAAAAGACTAACATTTTGAGATATGTAGGTTGAACTGTCCATGAAGGAGTACTGGAGATTAACATAAAGTAGACAACAGCTAAACTGTGGCCAGCCTGACTAACACAAAGAATTATTTGGTATTGTTTTGGATAGAAAAGTCATTGAAGAATCTGAGAGAACAGGTTAGGGATGGGAATAATAAACATGTATGCATTTCAAGATTAAGTGGCTCTCAGTATAATGAATGGTGTTTTTATATCAATATTCTGGTTCCAATAAATATCTGAGCACAGAAATTAGTGAGACTGAACAAATTATGAGTCTTTGTCACAGATCAAAAGACAGACTGTGGATGAATATTTTACAGTTCTTTGCCAATGTAAGGCATTTCTGAATCATATTCTAACTTGCCAATGGCCAAAAGGCCCTCTTTTTTAAATTCTATTTTTATTTGTTTTCTTCTCCTTTTTACAAATTTTTTAAGATAGGGTCATTATTCAGTCGAGGTTGGCCTTAACTCACTATGTAACTCAGGCTAGCCTCCTGCCTCAGCCTCCTGAGTGCTGGGATCACAGGCACAGGCTACCATAACTGGCTAAAAGGGTCTCTTTTAAGTTCAACTTCCTGAGCTGAGTGGTGGCACACACTTGTAATCCTGGCATTCTGAGAAGCATTCTGAGAAGCAGAAGCATTTCAAGTGGAAGTCCCACCTGTGTAAATTAGTGAGAACCTATCTTATAGCCTATAATCCAAGCACCGGAGCCTCAGAGGATCATTAAAACTTTGAGACCAACCTGGGTTACAAAATGAGCTCAAGGCCAGCCTGAAATGCATAGTGAGACCCTGCCACAAGGGGGGGGGGGGCGGG
The DNA here is from genome assembly GCA_004027025.1 of Myocastor coypus. Lineage (NCBI taxonomy): Eukaryota > Metazoa > Chordata > Mammalia > Rodentia > Myocastoridae > Myocastor > Myocastor coypus. Next base: position 5,614 of record PVJA010046197.1, on the reverse strand, counting down.
GGGGCAGGCTTGGGATATACACAAAAGCTCAAAAAAGTAGAACTTCCTAGGTTAAATACACAGTATGGGGCTGGCAAGATAGCTCAGCAGTCTAAAGTGCTTGCTTAGGCAAGCTCAGGCAACCACAGAGACTGTAGTTCGATCCGTGGCACCACATGCTGTGCCAGGCCTAACCCCAGGGCAGGCTAAACCGGCCATAACATAAATAAAGTTTAAAAAATACACAGTATGACAAAAAAAAAAAAGACAAAACAAAAATTCCTGTAACCTTCAAGTGCAAAATCCCCAAATTTCTCAAAAGAACTCCAGAATTAGCTTCTCAAAAGTTGTATTAGGTTTATTAGTAAGCTTTAACATTAAAGTATTTGCTTCTCAGTGTTTCTTAGTAATGCTGACAAAGGAAAGACAAATATTCCATTAATGTTAGTGTTCTTTGTGAAGATGAAACTATATATATGTGAAGAAGTTCTAAGGTGAAAAACATAATTTACAGCTTAAAATGTCATATAGATAAAATTTAAGAACACCTGTTAATAGGCTTTAACTAAAAATATTTGTGGAGGGGCTGGGGAGATAGCTCTGTGGCACAAGTGCCTGCCTGGCAAGTGCAAGGTTGTGAGTTTTGAACCCTGGTCCCACCAAGAAATAAATAAATAAATATAAATAAAAATAAAAATATTTGTGGAAAATATTTGTGGCAGAGGCTTTGAAGCATAAGTTCAAATATGAGTACTTCCATCAAGGAGCTCTGTTATTTTGGCTAATGTACTTCTCTGAGAGTCTGTAGAACATCAGTTCCAGGCATAAAAGAAAAACAAACTGCTATCCTTTACAAAATGTCTTTATAGTCCTTTTTTTTTGGAGGGGGGGGGTGGAACTGGGGATTGAACTTAGGTCCTTGTGCTTGCCAGGCAAGCGCTTATTCTACTGAGCTATTGGCCCAACCTCAGTACTCTTAAGTACTTCTTTCCCTAAATTTGTGTCCCAGAGTAAGGAATTCAAAACTCTAGAAGGCATGGATTCAGTTCCTTTACCCTCTCTTGTATAAGCTTCTATAGTCTAGCCCTTGACTCCATACTTACAAAACTCCCAGCCGAGGGTGGCTGGGTGGGGGTGCATGCCTGTAATCCCAGCACTTCAGAGGCTGAGGCAGGAGGATCAGTGAGAGTTCGAGACCAGCCTGGGCTACAAAAGTGAGCTCAAGGCCAGCCTGAACTGCATAGTGAGACCCTGTCTCAAAAAAAAAAAAAAAAAAAAACTCCCGCCTGCTCCATCAGGAACTATGGTAACTGGACATACCCACCCAGGCAGTATCCTGGGACCTCCCAAAGTTAAGACTAACACTGAAAACTTTTTGGTGGGTTTATCCATGGCTTTAACATTAGAGGAATTATAAGAAAATAGTCTCCTATAAAGGCTTGACACTTTAGGGAAAACCTAATGCTCTAATTTATTTACATAGTAGTATAGATTAAACCCACAGTCTACAGCATGCTAAACAAGCAAAGTAATACTGAGCTATATCTCCTGGACTTTTAATTTTGAAACAGGGTGTGACCAAGATGTCCAGCTTAATCTCAAATGTACACTCCCCCTTTCTCAATCTCTTGAATAGCTAGGATCATAGGTATGCACCATCGAGTCAAATACTGCTTCAAGAGGAGTAACCAAGGAAAGACACAGATTTTGAAAAATAGTTATAATTCTCATGGGGTTTTATCAGAACACACCTTATTTCTCGAATCAAGGGAAAATCACAAAGATATTTTGATAGGGTCACAAAATAAAGGGCCATTAAAATACTTGAACAATTAAATTGGAATCATTAACTGAGTTTGGATCTTAAAGAGGGCCCAGAAGGGGCTGGGGATATGGCTCAGTGGCATTACTGCCTGCTTGGCAAGTGCAAGGTTCTGAGTTTGATCTCTGGTGCCAAAAAAAAGGGTCCAGAATAGTGTGAAAGACACCAGTGGTGTTTTATTTACCATGCGGAGTAGAATCTAGGTTTAAAGTGCAGAATTCTTGCTTCATACCACGTACAGTTTCAGTAAGGAAATAATTCATAGATAATTTACTATGTGCTAGATACAATTCATAACGGCATTTCATTCTTAGGAAAATGCACAATATAAAAATGGAATTTATTGGAAATATAAGTAATTGAAATAAGATAAACTAGTAGAATCATAACACCCACTTCTTCCTAATACTGCTTTCCTAATTTAACAGGGATAAAGAATGAACCTGCAAGGGGGGGACTAATACAAATTAAAAAAAAAAGAGAGAGAGAGATATCCAAAGATGACTACTAAAGCAAAAGAAGTGCCAGACTTGGTGGCACCTGCCTAGGAAGTTTGAGGTTGAGGTACAAAGTGAGTTCAAAGCCAGCCTGAACTGCATAGTGAAACCTTGTCTTTTCTCCAAAACTATAAACCTATCTGGAAAATAATTAGGCTTACAAACTACATCTCAAAATCAGCCATTCTAATCAGCCTAACCTTGCGTAACCTGCCTTACACAGAGAACAGCTGCCAAGCAGGAAAAAGGTACCAAACAGAAACCTAAATTATTAAAAATTCTATTGAATTTATGGGCAGCAGAAGTGACCAATGAGAAAACAGTGTCAAAACTAGAAAATAGGGCTGATATGCCTGACCATGTACTCAGAAACACCCTAAAAAGAATAAAAGAACATGAAAATGGATTCAACATCTATTAAATGATATGAGAAGATTTATCTAAGGTGAACTAAAATTTGTGAAAAATTATAAAACAGCATGCATGGCAAAAATCAAGTTTACAGGAATACAAAACTTTTCAAGAATGGGAAAAGAATATATAATACAGGAAAATGAGGCATACAGAAATCCTAATAGCCATGATTTCTAAAAACATTTCTCCACATATCATAAGCTTAGAAAACCAACATATCAGTATCAATCCTAAAAAATTGTTGGAGCCTGGCATGGTGGTACACACATGTAATCCCTACCCTCAGGAGACTAATTCAGGAAGACTGTTGCGAATCTGAGGCCAACCTGGGCTACATATGAGTTCAAGACCAGCATGAACTACATGGCAAGAATACTTTCTCAAATATAAACAAACAAATGCTGTTAGAGAAAAGCCACAAATCACTTACAAAGGTAAACCTATTTGCATTACAACAGATTTGTCAACATAGATGCTAAAGATCAGGATAACTTGGAATGAAGTGCTACAATCCCTAAAAGAAAACTACCTCCAAGCCAGACTAATAATATACACTGCAAAATTGTCTTTCAAAATTGATGGAGAGGGGCCCGGCGGGACCGCTCAGTGGTCTAAAGCACCTGCTTGGGAAACCTTGGGTGGATTCAGGGACTGCGGTTCGATCCCTGGCACCACATGCTGCGCCAGCCCTGCCCTCAGGGCGGGCTGAGCCGGCCAGAAAAATGAGTGAATAAACAAAGGTTGTGAAACAAGGAAATAAATAAATAAATATTTTTGAAAATTGGTGGAGAAATAAGGTCTTTTCATGACAAAGAGTACCATAAGAAATTCATGACCATCAAGTCATTACACTTACACACACACACACACACACACACACACACACAAATTTCAAAAAAACCCACCAAAATTATCAAGGATATCATAGAAACAATGAACCTAGAAATGACAAAGAGTCTAAATCAATGAATACACTAAGTGGGGTAAGCAATTAAGCAGAAAGGGGAAAAAAGAGGTGGTAAGGTCCACAACATAAAAGTAACAACAACCTGAGTATGTCAAAGGCTTTAGCAATAACTTTCAATGTAAGTGGTCTTACCTCCCCAATCAAAAGACAAAGACTGGCAAATCAGATAAAAAACATGAAGCCAAACTATATACTCCGTACAAAAACACATTTAACCAAAAAAGAAATTTAAAACCAATGGATGGAACACAATATTTGGTGCAAATAGTATGGTAGATATCCTGTTTTCAGATAAAATAAACTTCAAGTCAAAACTTATTAGAAAAAGCAAAGACAGACACTACATATTTCCTAAGAGGATAATTCAACAAGAAACAAGAGGAATTATAAATACAGGTTGAGACTGTGGAGCATGCCTATAATCCCAGCACTCCTGATGTTGAGGCAGGAGGACTGCTGCAAATTCAGTGCCAGGCTGGGCTATCCAGTGCATTCAAGGCCAGCATGGACAATGTGGCAAGACTTTGTCTCAAAAAACAATCAACAAAAGGATACAGATGCACTCAACACAGGCACATCAAATACTACTGGACATAAAAGATCAAATAAATATTGACATCCAATGGGAGAATTCACAGATAAAGCAGACGACAGTAAATAAATTTATTAATTAAAAAACAACGAAAATAAAATTTGAGTCATATCTTCAAAGAAGGACTTACTAGATACCCAATCTTTGTTTTTGTTTTTTTGTGGGACTGGGGTTTGAACTCACAACCTTGCACTTTCCAGACAGGCACTTGTGCTATGGAGCTATTTCCCCAGCCCCCAAGATACCCAATTCTTGTACCCTGGTACTTCAGTTCCTGGCATAGCTTTCATATGGAAATCCACCCCTCTCATCTTTTACAACAAGCTGGTACTGCCAACATACAGAGTATGCCAACAACAGCTTATACATTCTTCTGAGCAACACAAGGAATATGCTCCAAAGCAGACCACATACTAAGCCATAAACCGTGGTTAGATACAAAGGAAATCAAAGCTATACCACTTAAATTGTAAAATCACTTGGGAGGCTGAGGCAGGAGGATCGGTGCAAGTTCGAGACCAGCCTGGACTACAAAAATGAGCTCAAGGCCAGCCTGAGCTGCATAACAAGACCGTGTCTCAAAGACAAAAAAAAAAAAAGAAAAAGAAAAAGAAAACAAGGGGCTGGGGAGATAGCTCCGAGGCACAAGTGCCTGCTGGGCAAGGGCAAGGTCGTGAGTTTGAACCCTGGTCCCACAAAAAAAAAGAAAAAAAAAAAGAAAAAGAAAACAAGACAATAAGCCAATTAAAGAGGAAAATAAAAGATCACAGGAAACAGAAATAGATGTTTTGAAAATGAGGAGTGGATAAGAGATGTAAAAAAATATTAGGATGTTATGTACATGTGCCAACTCCTCACAATTAAAATATACTATTATGTATTAATGAAAAACTTTTAAAAACTCAATAGCAAAAGTTAACCACAAAGCTATGTAGGCTACTTTCACTAGGAATTTTAAGAGTAATATAAGTCTTTCAAGCAAAAATATTCTAGTAGAAAAAAAAATTAGGCTTTCTCTTACAGTTTTTTTTAATATGGGGACTCGAACTCAAGACCTTGAGATTGCTAGGTAAGCACTTGTGCCACTGAGCTATATCCCTGGCTTTCTCCTACAATTTTATACCAATAAGACTTTCTGTTACATGGGCCTGGCGGGATGGCTCAGTGGTCTAAAGCGCCTGCTTGGGAAAGCTTGGGAGGCTTCAGGGACCGCGGTTCAATCCCCGGCACCACATGCTGCGCCAGCCCTGCCCTCGGGGTAGGCTGAGCCAGCCATAAAAATGAGTGAATAAACAAACTAAGGTTCTGAAACAAGAAAAAATAAATAAAATTAAAAAAAAAAA
>PVJA010046196.1:0-15248 GCA_004027025.1 Myocastor coypus | reverse complement strand
TAAAAATAAAATAAAAAAAAAAAAAAAAAAAAAAAAAAAAAAAAAAAAAAAAAAAAAAAAAAAAAAAACTAATCATTTTTAGCAATTATTATATACCAGACACTATGCCAATGCCATTGCACACAGTATATTGTGCATTGGTCTTAGAATATCTATAGTAAGCCCTTTTTGCAAATGCAAAAGGCCTACAAAGGAGATTGAACGGCTTGGTCAGGTAGGTGGTAGCTGGTAGCTGGTAGCTGGTAGGGTAGCACAGCCTCATGTGTATCACTACTAAATCCAAGATTTGATAGCAGCAGTGTACTTAGCAACAAAGTAACACTAGTTTCCCTACCATTGAGCGTATGGGAGGTTTCTATCCCAGACAAAGGCCTTGTGGTCACCAGCTTGCCATCCTGAATAAACTAATTCTTTACTTTGCAAAGGAAATAAATTTATTGATCTTTAATATTATGTGCCAAGAAAAAAACAATGCTGGAAAGATCAAGAATAGTGCTAAAGGCACATTTGTATTTTATATTATTTTAGGTTGGCTAGATTTATTTTCAAAATAAATTCTTACTTTTTATAATTAAGGTGGTTGTCTTTGGGTTTGGGGATTACAGTTTCATTTGTTCTTTATATTTTTCTGTATCTCTCAAATTCTCTACAATGCTCATGCATTACTATAAAAACAATAAAATATTTGATAAGTAATGGGCCAGTACTTCTAGCTGGGTGCTTCAAATATATTTTCTAAATGTTAGAATTTTATTTCCTAGCAATGAGATTATCTGAGAAAAAGGAACAGGATCTGTTAAGGAAAGTTATAAAACCCCATGAATTTTAATGTAGTTGGAAAAGTAATTTGGAAGATAGTTGAAAGAGGCAGTTTCCAATGTTCTAGCAGCTGCCACTGGTTAGGGGTATCCAGCCAGTGGATTGTTTGTAAGAACAACAAGTGATACCAGGCTAAGCTCTGAATGCAGAGATCTTGGGTGAGAGTTCAAGTCACCCTCAGCAAGACTGAATAGATGTGATGGTGAGTGCTGAGGGTATGAACAGGGCCCCCAGATGGGTCAAGTAACTTCACCTTGAAATAAAGACTACAGAGCACACGCTAGCAGACCACTAACTTTGATCTAGGAAGGACCAGGTGACACTGTGCGCACATGATCAGAAAAACACCTCTATCATTAAAGCATAGCTCCACACTTTGCTGAACAAGGGGCAGTAATCAAAAAGCATTAAACATTCCGGGGATGAGCTGCTAAGCCTTACCTGTCCAGGAGGGGCGCTCTCTGCACCCAGCACCTGCCTATAGAACACTGGATCGCAGCTCCTCAGCGTGTTCTGGCGGCTGGCCAGTGGACTGGCCGCGCCAGGTTTCTTCAGCAGCGGGTCGCTACGGCGTGAGTCTGTGGTTAGGTACACCTGATGGTAAAGGTGCGGTGACAGCAGGCCCCCTCGAACGGCGTCGGCGTGCAGAGAGGGCCCTGGTGTTCTGTACAAAGAGCTCACTGGTGCTCGGTATAGGTCCCTGGATTGCTTCCACTTGTAAACTTTGAATATGATCACTCCCAACACTGTGGCTGCAAACCCCACAGAAACCAGGATTAGAGAAAGCAGTAGATAAAAGGTGAGATTTTTATTCTGTTCCTGGGGATCAGTGCCAGAGGGGAACTCCGCCCGGGCTTCTGGAGATTCCTCCATTACAGAGACAGTTAGGGTAGCAGTGGTGGACAGAGATGGCTCTCCATTGTCTGTGATCAAGACTGTGAGAGTCTGCCTGGGTGAATCTGTGTCTTGGACAGGTCGAGCAGTGCTGACTTGACCTGTGTGAAGCCCCACCGCAAAAAGGCTGTGGTTGTGAGCTCCCAGGAGGCTGTAGGAGAGCCAGGCATTGTGTCCTGCATCGGCATCCCAGCCTACCACTCGCGAGACCACGTGACCTGCAGCTGTACCTCGAGGCAGCATCTCCACGGAAGTCTGGCCAGGCCGTGGGTACAGGACTTGAGGGGCATTGTCATTGCGATCAGTGACAAATATGTTCACACTGATGTTGGTGGCCAGGACTGGGGTGCCCCCGTCACTGACGTGAGCTGTTAATTCAAACTCCCTCTGATCCTCATAGTCCAGGGACACTAAAGATGACAAGACTCCACTGTCACGATTTATGGTGAAATAGCGACCTACTAGCCCGGTTTCAGTTCCTGACTCCAACAGAAAGAAGGAAAGGCGGGCATTCTGTGGGGCATCAGGGTCCCAGACACTTAGGTTTAGTATGGGGACCCCAGGGAGATTATTTTCCTCCACATAAACGTCGTAGGAAGATTGAGAAGATTGTGGAGGGTTGTCGTTGATGTCGGACACCTGGACACGCACTGTAGTAAGGGCTGAGAGAGAAGGCGACCCTGCATCTCGAGCCGTGATGCTGAGGTTGTATTCTGGCACGGTCTCCCGATCTAGGACGGCACTGGTTTTCAAAGTGAAGTAATTCTTGAGGGAAGAAATAAGGGTAAAGGGGAGACCCGGTGGAACTTCACAAGTGACGAGCCCGTTCTCGCCAGCATCCAGATCGGTCACACTGAGAAGAGCGATGACAGTCCCCAGAGGGGCATCCTCGGGGACTGGGCTGTACACGGATGTGACTGCGATTTCCGGCGCATTGTCATTCACGTCTACAACCTCTACCAATACTTTGCAATGTGCCCCTTCGGGATTGGAGCCCTTGTCTTTGGCCTGGATATAAATCTCGTGGAGTTTTGTGTCTTCAAAATCCAGGCGGCCTTTGATTGTCAGCACCCCAGTTACAAGGTCTAAGGCAAAGAGTTCTCGCACGCCAGCGCGGTTGTGGCTGCCGAAGGAGTAGACGATTTCTCCGTTGGGGCCTTCATCTAGATCTGTCGCACGAACTTGCGCCACGCGAGTGCCGGGGAGTGCATCCTCAAAGACGCGCGCCCGGTACAAGGACTGGTTGAAGGCGGGCGCATTGTCATTCGCGTCTAGCACGCTGATGCGAATAGGCAGGCTGGCGGACCGAGCCGGGGTTCCTCCGTCCAACGCGGTCAACACCAACTGGAGATTCTGTTCTTGTTCCCGGTCCAGGGCGCGTTCCAGTACCAGCTCTGCGTACTTGGTGCTGTCTTCCCTCGTCTGCACGCGAAGCGCAAAGTACTCATTGTGGCTCAGCTCGTAGGTTTGTAAAGAGTTGCTTCCCACATCGGGATCGTGCGCGCTCTCGAGCGGAAAGCGCGTCCCTGGCGCCATGGCCTCGCTAATCTCCAATTTCATTTCCCCGGTGGGGAAAGCGGGATTATTGTCGTTGATGTCCTGGATCACCACTTCCGCGCTGAACAGCTCCAACGGGTTCTCCACCACCAACTCCAGAGTTACAGTGCAGGAGGGCAGTGTCCCGCACAGCTCCTCTCGATCCAGACGATCGTTGACGAACATCTCTCCGGTCTCCCAGTTCACCTCAAAGAACCTACGGCTCGCTCCGGACACCACCCGGAGCCTGCGGGCTGACAGGCTGCCAAGATCCAAATCAAGGTCCGCGACCACGTTACCCACAATGAAACCCTTCTCTCTTTCCTCCAGGATCTCATAGTGAATGATGGTGGAAGCCTTGTTCAAGGCACCGAGCAGAAGCAAAACTCCCACCACTCTCCCGGTGCTTACCAGTCCGCTCCTCCAGGCCTCTGGGACCATCTCACACAAAAGCAGCTCCTCTTCGCGGGGTCCAGATCGTCCCGGTGATTTCGCTGAGAAACTTTCAGCGGGTTAGCGCTTGGGCGCTGTGCGCCGAGTCGGACATGGCTCTCCGGGTGCCTCTGATTTGCTCGCAAGCTGTTCAGTCTCTGCCTCATCCCGGGGCGCCGAAAGGGGACGGGCCGGGGCCAGATCTCCAGCGTCTTCATTGGCCGACAGCGGCACACAGAGCCCCAGCCAATAACTGCACGAAGAATGCGCTAGCGCCCGATTTTCCAGCTGGACACGGGCTCGCTCCAGGAACTTCACTTTTCCTTTGGCTCTCGGCCATAGTTTCCGGCCAAAGCGCCCGCCACGACCGCACCGAGAAACCCACCTCAGCCTGGAAGGCAAGTGTGGGGCGCTGAAGCTGGCTGTTTGACAGTCTCCAAACCATATTAGGGCCCCTGAAACACTTAAATCGCTTTCTTCGATCACAAGCATGGGGATCAAACTAAACCGAAAAGGTCACAACAGCGTGTGTCAAAACGCCAACAAATCAGGACAGCAAGTACCCGGACACTACTCGTAAGGAGGAATTAGTATATGTGGATCGCTTCGGCTTTATGAGCTGGGAGTGTAGCTCATTGGTAGGGGCTCTAGCCCAGTGGTCAAGAGGGTCCTGGGTTCGACCCCCCCCCCCGCCCCCATTCAGTTGTATCTGCCACTTCCTCAGCGGAGCAAATCGGTAGGCGCTATTGTTTGTTTGCTTAATCCTATCTTTAAAATCTTTTAAAAATAGAATTTAGGTTTTGTTTCTTTTAAAACTGGTTGCCTTTGTTCAGTTTTCATTCAAGAAACTGAGAGCACTGTGAAAATTTCTTTCCAATTGGTTAGAACATAAGTTCTCAAATGTTTTCCTTTATATGACCAACTCTTTTTTTGAAATCTTAGGTTTGTATTCAAGAAGTTAAATTATAAATAAAGAATAAAATTCCCTCTTCCTTCACTGAAAAGAGGAAAATGATTTCCGTAACAGCAACAAAGCTACAGCAACTCCTTAGAGAAATATAAAGCCATTATCATAAGATAAGAAGCCTTGATTTGTCTGCATTAAGGACTGTAATTACCAATCAAATGGTAATGATTAGAACGAATAAAAGTAAAGTATGGGACTTTGGCAAGGTGTCCCAGGGGTGTAATCCTAGCACAGGCATGAGAGGTTGAGCAGGAAGATCACTATAAGGTGGAGGTCAGCCTGAGCTACATGGTGAAATGCTACCTCAAACAAACAAACAAACAAACACACAAACAACAGCAACAGCATGAACTGAATGGAGGTCTATGTTTTAGACAAGAAACCAACCTCTAGGGCTGGCGAGATGGCTCAGCGGTCTAAAGTGCCTGCCTAGGAAAGTTTAGGCAAGTGCAGAGACCAAGGCTCTATCCCTGGCACCACATACTGCACCATCACCAACCCCAGGGTGAGCTGTGCCAGCCATAACACAAATAAATCAATGTGGTTTAAGAAAAATTAAATTAAAAAAAAAAAAAGAAACCAATCTCTAAATGTTCCTGGATCCCTTTTCTAGTAAATGAATAAGCCAGGTCAAGTGCCTGATGTAGAGTAAGCCTCAATTAATGATGCAAACCATCCCATTAGATACCTGACAAAAATTTTAGCACATCATACTCTTTCGGTATAGTTGTCTTGGATGTCACGTTGTACATAGAGCAATGTAGTACTCCCCTTCCCTTTTTTTGAGCTAGGGTCTCATGATGCTGTCCAGACTGACCTTGAACTCAGTATGTAGCCTAGGCTGGCCTTCAACTTTTGATGACACTCCTGCTTCAGGCTCCTGAATGCTGGGATTACATGTGTGCTCACCATGCCTGGCCTACATATAGTACTTTTTCCAGATGAATTTTAAACATAGGCAGAGAAGAAGGTAGACAGGTAGCAGGAAAGTGAACATATGGGATATTTATAGATGAGACAAAAAGCTGTATGCAACCTGTCTCTCCATGTCCTTAGCACTTTAGTTCACCTCTTTAAATCTTTGGTTTTAAATGTTTAAGTGGACATTTGGCCAAACTACCAAGAAGACTGCAGTAGGATGCAGTACATTTGAATTTAGAACATAGAGTATAGGTCCCATCACTTGCTACTCAAGATGTCAGAACTAATGGCAAAGGCATTGGGAACTTGTTAGAAATAAAAACATGTCTTGGGGCCCAGCAGGATGGCTCAGTGGTCTAAAGCGCCTGCTTAGGAAAGCTTGGGCAGCTGCAAGGAAAGCTTGGGCAGCTGCAAGGGACTGCGGTTCGATCCCTGGCACCACATGCTGCGCCAGCCCCGCCCTCAGGGCAGGCTGAGCCGGCCATAAAAATAAATAAATAAACAAATGTTCTGAAACAAGACAAAAAAATAAAAAATTTAAAAAAATTTATGTGGCTCTCTCACTAATAATAAAGCCCATGGTTTTTGTAAATCCTCTTATAAACTAGTGGGAACCTCTGGGATTCGCTCTCAACAGTGGCTAAAATGAACTTTCTAAAATTTTAACTGGATCGTATGACTTGCGGCTCGCCCTCAGTACCATACACTGAGTGTGGGATAAAAATGTCAGATCCTGTGTTGGTTATCCAAGGCTTCAGGCCTTCTTCCTTTCTCTACTACATTTCAAGGTTTTCAGTGCAGTTTAAGGCCAACCCCTGTGGCCCCTCACAGGCTACTTCTCTCCGGGAAAAGCTGCTTTCTCCTCTTTCTCTTTGTCTTGCTAATCCCACAGATTTTAGTTTAAATACCATTTCCTCATAGAGGCCTTCTAGTAGGTCTCAGTTAAAAGCAGGATCTTTTGTTATGTTTTCTGAGTATCTTTTTTTTTTTTTTTTCTTAGTTGAATTTAGCAAACTTTAAGATTTTTGCTGAGGTACTGGAAATCAAATCCAGGCCTGTGCATGAAGCTGCATCTCTAGCCCTCTTTTATATTTTAAATTTTGAGGAAGGATCTCACTAAGTCCCCAAATTGCTCAATCCAGGGTGGGCTCAAACTTGCCATTCTCCTGCCTTAGCTTCTCAAAGGGCTGGAATTATAAATATATGCCATCACACCTGGCTATACTTGGAGATTTTGTAATTATTTTGCTTGAGCACAATATCTGTTCCCACAACCACACACATACACACACTCTGATAGGACAGAGACCATGCCAGATGGTGCCTTGCATCTTTTTTTTCAGAATTTTATTTATCATTTTATTTTTTTTCTTGTTTTAGAACGTTTGTTTGTTTGTTTGTTTATTTTTATGGCTGGCTCAGCCTGACCTGAGGGCAGGGCTGGTGCAGCATGTAGTGCCTGCAGCCGCCTAAGCTTTCCTAAGCAGGTGCTGTAGACTACTGAGCCATCCTGCTGGGCCCCAGTGCCTTGCATCTTCTTTAGGCACTGAGAACGGTGCTCAGGACCTCACTCACGTTGAGCATGCCCTGGGTCCCAGTGCTTATTGATGCTAATTGAATAGTAATTACAACATAAACTAAACACTGTGTGGTCTCACTTGTGTGTATCCATTCTCCTTGGGAGTAAATGTTTTTGGGAGACATATTCACTGTTTTTGGTGCTGGAGCTTGAGCATATGCTCAACAAGGGTTCTTTAGCCTCCCATATGCTAAACAAGGGCTCTTAACTCTGAACTACACAATTAACTTCCCAACATTTTTATTTTTAACTTTTCTTTCTTTCTTTTTTTTTAATCTGTAACAAGAGATTAGTAACAGTATTCACTGATATAACCACAGGCATCTCAATCATTTTAACAATATATAACAGGTTTATATATACCATATGGTCCACCTATTCAATTTAACAATTTTTTACTAAATTTATATACTCATGTAAGCAACCCTCCAAGTCTATACTCCAGTTTTAGAAACTCCCATTCCCCCTAAAAATCCCCTCCTCCCTACTTTTCTCATTAGCCACAGGCAACCACTGATACACTCCATGCACTTTTGTTTTTCCTTCCGTTCTTTCACAGGGCTGCAGATTGAACCTAGGGCTTGAGGTGTGCTAGGCAGGCACTCTACTACTGCACTACTCCTCAGTCCTACAGTTTTGCCTTTTATAGAAGTTTTATTATGGAGGAACTATAGACCCATTGCACTGCACTGAGCTCCACAGAGGCTGGCGCTGGGTGACTAAGTGCCTCAGGGAGGAACAGATTTTTTTTTTTTTTTTTGTTTTTGTCTTTTTGAGACAGGGTCTCGCTATGCAGTTGAGGCTGGCCTTGAGCTCACTTTTGTAGCCCAGGCTGGTCTCGAACTCTCACCAATCCTCCTGCCTCAGCCTCCCGAGTGCTGGGATTACAGGCGTGAGCCACCACACCCAGCTAGGAACAGATATTAAACATGGGCAAAAGGAGGGCTTAGGAAGCTAAGAGGAAAATGCCCTCATATTCATCCTTTGTGCTAATTTACCAAGAGAATACAAGAAGCAGCATGCTTAAGTCAACTTCTTGGAGCTTTCTGAGAAGTACTTAAAGAGGTAGAAGACCACAGCTGTTAAAGGGAAAGGAACATTTGAAAATAAACAAAAGTAGAGAAGGCCCATTATGGGTGAAAATTTACTTCCCTCCTGAAAGGGAAACCAAAATGAAATTCAGGGGCCCCAGTGTACCAAGAAGCCTTCTTTAGTCTCTCTTTGGGGGTTCCGATATCACTCTCAAATCAGTGGAGAACACCCTGGCCTTTCCCTTGGCGATGTCTCAAAGAAACCAGAAGACATATGAAATAGATGGCTGCATGTGACAAGCAGCTTAATAAAATGAAAGCTGCTAAGATGAAGAAAAAACATAACAAGGATGTAGCTACATGTTGAGCTACAGCCTGATGCAGGAAAAAGAGTCAAGGTTGAAAACAAGGAAACAGGACAAGGAAGAAAAGGAAGAGGAAGAAGAGGATGAGTAAGTTGGTTCTTTTTTTTTATGTATTTGGTACAGGGTCTCACTATGCAGCTTGGATGTGTAGTGATCCTCCTGTTTTCAGCCTCCTCAGTCCTGGGATTACAGGCATGTGCCACCATCCCCAGACTTGGTGGTCAGTTCAGCACACCTGGGGGGTGGGGCTGGCATGGCATGTGGAGCCTGGGACCAAACACCCTCCAAATCCCAATTCTGCAGTGCTTATTTGTTTTTTGTTTTGTTTTGCAGGACCTAGGTTCAAACTCACAACCTTGCACTTGCCAGGCAGGCACTTGTGCCTCAGAGCTGTTTCCCCAACCCTTCCTGCAGTCTTTAATCCACTGAGCTATCACACTGGCCCAGTTAGTTTACTTCTAAATGATTTCTCTTTTCTTTAATCCCACACCCCCCCCACACAACTGACTTCTTTTAAAGAAAATACTTAAAACGCAAAGCCCTGCAAAATTTGCTTTTAAATTGTGTGGTGATTTTTGTACAGTTAACACAATACTGAGCATGTCTTTCCACAATACTGTCCTAAGAGTATTTTCAGTAACCACTAACTTGCTTGGGACAGTGTGGAAATGTAAAGCAGGTTCTACTTAGTGGACGGCAAAGATTAGTTTAATAAGGGGATGGTAGTCCTCCATCTTCAGTTGCCTCCGATGTGACCTATATTAAATAGCTGTTTGGCTAACAATACTACTTTTTTTTTTTTTTTTTCTTGTTTCAGAACCTTTGTTTATTCACTCATTTTTATGGCCCGCTCAGCCCGCCCCGAGGGCAGGGCTGGCGCAGCTTGTGGTGCCGGGATCGAACCCAGGTCCCTGAAGCCACCCAAGCTTTCCCAAGCAGGTGCTTTAGACCACTGAGCCATCCTGCCGGCCCCGTGAATACTACTTTGTACTTGCAAAGAAAATTGCAGCTGTGGGGCCCGGCGGGAAGGCTCAGTGGTCTAAAGCCCCTGCTTGGGGAAGCTTGGGCGGCTTCAGGGACTGCGGTTCGATCCCCGGCACCACATGCTGCGCCAGCCCTGACCTTGGGATGGGCTGAGCCGGCAATAAAAATGAGTGAATAAACAAACAAAGGTTCTGAAACAAGAATAAAAATAATAAATAAAAAAAAAATTAAAAAAAAAAAAGAAAATTGCAGCTGTTCTGTTGACATTCTGAAGGTTTCTGGGTAAGAATACTTTTTTATTAGAGAAGAGAATTAAAATATGTGGTCTTTCACGTATGGCTTGTTTAGTTTAGCTCAAATCCAGCTCTTGACTACACTCCCAAATTTGTTCCTTCTCCAGACTTCATCATTTAGTAATAGGTGCTTCTCATCCAGTCTGGAATTAATATATTCTGCATGCAATTAATTATCCATATCCAATATGAACCCATTCTAATTTGCTACCTCTAAACTATATTATGAAACAATTTATCACTTGCTCTGTCTACACCACCACCAGAGTCAAAAGCTACATTAAATAAAAGCCTCTGTGGTATTCTTACTTCCTCTTTTGCTTTCCCTAAAATCCACTTTACATGCAGAGACTTAAAATTTCTTCCAGAAGCGTACAGTGCTTGGCATTAGGACTGGCTACATGATTTGATTTGGGGTTAGGGCAGAATAAAAACAGGGAGCTTCCTGTTGCAAAGGTTATTAAGAATTTCAGAATAGTGACAGCAGAACATTAACTCAAGGGGAGGTGTCCTGTAATCTGGGGTGTTGCCTAGGCATGGAGCACAGACATGCATGGACGGCACAGGTCACATGCCTGTGAAACTGGCCCTAACTGGTACTCTCAAGAAACTCAATAAATGTTATCTGATATTGTTTTTAATATTAATTGTTAAATTATTTAATATTTTCCCAGACCAAGACAAACCCTCTCTAAAATGCTGTATAAATGATATAGTCCTAAGAATATACATTCCTTTGAAAGTCTTAACATCTAGCCGGGTGTGGTGGTGCATGCCTGTAATCCCAGCACTTGGGAGGCTGAGGCAGGAGGATCAGTGCGAGTTCGAGACCAGCCTGGGCTACAAAAGTGAGCTCAAGGCCAACCAGAACTGCATAGTGAGACCCTGTCTCAAAAAGACAAAAAATAAATAAATAAATAAATAAATAAATAAATAAATAAAAATAAAAGTCTTAACATCTAATAATCTTTTAATTCAATCTAATCTGTCTATTTGAGCAGGATCCTAAGATAAGATCATGTTAAGACATTATGATTTTTTTTAGAGATAGGTTCTCTAAATTTTTTTTTTTTTTTTGAAACTTTCTACACAGTTCAGGCTAGACTGGAGCTTACAGCAATCTTCCTAACTCAGGCTCCCAAGTGCTGAGACTACAGGCAAGGTCCACTGAATGAGGTGAGACATTATTTAGGAGAAATTCAATATAAGTATATGAGTTTATTGTCGAGCATCTATCCCAACTTAGGTGGGAGAGTCAAGGATATGGTGAAGAGTCTGAATAGCTGAGCTCTAATGTTTACCTGACATACACCTATATATTTTCCATACTTTGAAAGGATGATATGTTAGTCTTAAGCACAGGTTTTATAATATTCCATTCTATCCTTAGAACAAGAAGAAATTATTTCATGAACATACTTTGGAATAACAAGCAGTGATTTCAGAGGATAAAAGCTTATGAATGAAAGAGAAACACTTATACTTTGGTCCATTTGAATGGCATATTCTCCTGGTCTTTATCATGTTAGTACCCTCTCATTGCTGTTTATATCACAAAGCTCTAATATGTCAGTAAACTACCTACAAAACAGTCATTAAATTTTCCCACAGGAAATCTTCTAAGAGGCCTAAATTCTCTTTGAGAGATAGAATTTGTTTTAATTTTGCTCCAGCTTGCCACTATTATATTTCTATCTAAATTATTATTAGTTCTTACTAAGTGAGTAGTCTTGTTTGCTTTTTCTAAACGAAGCAGGGGCCCGGCGGGATGGCTCAGTGGTCTAAAGCGCCTGCTTGGGAAGGCTTGGGCGGCTTCAGGGACCGCGGTTCGATCCCCGGCACCACATGCTGCGCCAGCCCTGCCATCAGGGCAGGCTGAGCCAGCCATAAAAATGAGTGAATAGGGCTGGGGAGATAGCTCCGAGGCACAAGTGCCTGCTGGGCAAGTGCAAGGTCGTGAGTTCGAACCCTGGTCCCACAAAAAAAAAAAAAAAAAAAAAAAAGAGTGAATAAACAAATAAAGGTTCTAAATGAAGCAGTTCAGTTCATTATGTAGTGATAACTTTGAATAAGAAGAGTAGCTTTCTATTGATTAAAATCTTCCGGCATTCTATTTTTTTTCTTTTTCCGGCATTCTAGAAGTTAGTGCATGATAAAGATGTCATCTCATATCACTGGACAAAGATAAAGTTTTAAATAAATGGTATTGGTTAGTCATTTGGAAAATACAAGAAAAACTTATGTCTATACCTCAGCACATGCAGAAATATATTTTACACAGATTAAAAATATACAGGAATATAAAAACCAAAGAAATCTATGTAAATATAAAAGCTAAAAAGAAAAACCTATACAAATACAAATACGAATGAAAGCAGTGATGATTGTTTCTGTACAGCAGGCATGAGTAAATGTTTTCTACTTATGACTCAAAAATTAAATGGAATACAGGAAAAGACTGTTCATCTGATCACCCAAAAGGAAAGAGCCGGTTGAGTAGCCCAACCTGTAACTCAAGCTACTCCCAGGATGAAGCAGGATGATCAGAAATTCTAGGGCATCTTGGGAAATGTAGCAAGACTGTCTCAAACTAAAACATAAAACAGGCCAGGAATATAACTCAGTGGTAGAGGTCTTGCCTAGCATGTATTCAATCCTCAGTATCAATAAAATAAGATAGGGGCCAGAGAGATAGCTCTGAGGCACAAGTGCCTGCCTGGCAAGTGCAAGGTCGTGAATTCGAACCCTGGTCCCACAAAACAAACAAACAAACAAACAAATAAATAAAATAATTAAAATTTTAAAATAAGTAAGATAAAATAAAATAAAATAACCACCAGGATCTATCCTCATTAAATTACAGAAAATCACTGGCAAAGACAAAAATTTAGAAGTAATTGGAAGAAATCATTAAATATTAAATAATACAGGAAAAATATTAAATATAGGAGAACAAAAATGTGAAAATGTGTTCTAATCAGGAAGAATATAAGGCAAAAAAGATGGAAAATATCTTTAAAGCATTGAAAAAAATGTTCAGTTTATTAAAAATGAGGATTAAACCAGGTGTGGCACACAGGTCTGTAATCCCAGCATTAAAGAAGCTGACACAAGAGGATCACTGTGAGACTGAGACCAGCCCAGCTACACTGTGAATTCAAGGTTAACCTGAGCTACACAGCAAGACCCTAGTGAACAGTGATACCGGGTGTAGTGACACTTGCCTATGATCCAAGTACTTAGGAGGCCGAGGCAGAAAGAATGCCATGAGTTCGAGGCCAGCTTGGGCTACAGAGTGAGTTCAATGACAGCCAGAACTACATAGCTAGATTCACCAGGACGAGAGAAAAGAAATAGTGAAAATGAGTTTGGTGGCACATGTGTAACTCCAGCATTCTTGGAAGCTGAACTAGGACAACTACAAGTTCAAGTCAGCTTGTGCACCTTAGTAATCTAGTCTCAAAGAAGAAAATAAGATGGGTCTGGCTAGGGATATAGCTTAGTGCCAGAGCTCTGGGCTCAATTCCTGGTATTGTAATAACAATAAATATAATAGTTTTTTAAAAATAATTTTATTTTTTCTTCTTGTTTCAGAACTTTTGTTTGTTTATTTATTTTTATGGACAGTTCAGCCTACCCTGAGGGCAGGGCTGGCATAGCATGTGGTGCCGGGGATCGAACCACAGTCCCTGCAGCCACCTGCTGGCACTTTAGACCACTGAGCCATCCTGCTGGGCCCTATAATAGTTATTATTATATAAAGTTTTTTAACTATAAAAATGTAAGCATGTGTTATGGTTTATGTTTAGTTGTCCCCACAAAGCCTCATGGAGTCATTGGGCGGGGACTTCTAGAGTTTGAGACTTGATCCATGATCCCTGGGATTGTGGGTTTTAGTACTGATGGGATTATGGGTGGAAATACTTCTGGGATTATGGGTGTAGCCTAGGGTGGGAGCTAAGGCGGAGAGCCTGAATGTAATGTGGGGAGAGACAGAGAGACAAACTGGAGCTCTAGCTGTTGCTGCTGCTTTGCTGCCGTGTTGGTGGGCTACCCTTGCCGCCATTTTGTTGCTGTTCCGCCGCCATGAATTGGATGCTCTCTGCTCTGTCCCACTCAGCCTTGGGCCAGTCAAATATGGACTGAAACACAAACTGTGAGCTAAATAAACCTTTACTTCCTTCATTTTGAGTGTTGGGTATTTGTCCCAGCAACGAGCAAAAAGTAAAACAGCATGTGAAGTAATATGTATGTATGTTAAATAGCTTGGTTTATGCTATAATGTATATTTATCAAAACATCATGTTGAATACCATAAATGTCTATGATGTTTGCTTCTCAAGAAATTTGCATACACCATACACAGATAGTAACAGAAATGGTAAAAATGTAGGTGAAACGTTAGAGGTCTTTCAGTTTTTACTTTCTTTAAGATATAATTGATTATTTAATGCATAAATAAAACACTTTGCAACTTATATTCAGAAGTAAAAGGTATGAGCACAGTAGTACAAAAAAACCTCAGGAAGAAATTATGGCACATGTCGCAAGGTGCCTGCATCACACACGGGAAGCGCTATGATAGTATGTGAAGGTGGACGATGATGAGCTAAGGGTGCAGCCTGTAAACCCTAGAGGAACCACTTACAAACCTAAAGAGAATATCCAATGACTAATACCAGGGGCAGAATGAAATACTACACTTTTATCTCAGGTAAAAGATGAGGGAGGAATAAACAGCAGATCGGAAAAGAGAAAATAAAAGGCAAGTCAGCTAAGGCAACCCCAATCATGTCAATATTATATTAAATGCAAGTAGTCTATATTATAGTTAAAAGTTTAATATTTTCAAACTGAATAAAAACTCAAGATTCGCTTATATCCTAGTTATTGAAAATTCATTTTATATACAAAGAGTGAAACCAATATATAACACAAAAATTAAGTATCAGAAAGTAAGGATGCTGGGGTGTGGGGGTGCATACATGCCTTTAATCCCAGCAGTGATGCAAGGGGTTTGCCATGAGTTCAAAGGTAGCATGGCTTACATAAGGGAGTTCAAGTCTAGCCTAAACTACAGAGGCCTTGCTCACAGAAAAACAAGAACAAAAAGGAAAGGTAGGAGGGCCGGCGAGATAGCTCAGCAGACAAAGGGCTTGCGTAGGCAAGCTCAGAAACCTGCACCACATCCCCAGCCTCAACCAAGCTCCCTGAGCTTTGAATGAGTCTGTTTGTGGTGGCACATGCCTGCAGTTCCAGCACTGGGGACGCTGTAAATAGGTCACTATGAGTCTGACCCTGCACCAGATCAATCAATCTTTAAAAAGAATAAAACAGGAAACTCTCCAAAACACTTACACATTGCTAAGTAATTAATGGGTCAAAGAGAAAGTCTCAAAGAAACATTCAAAATACATTGAATTAAAT
>PVJA010046195.1:0-15254 GCA_004027025.1 Myocastor coypus | reverse complement strand
AAGAAGAAAGTTAGTGCAGAAAGACTCTTCTAGTCAGTGTCTTCCATCCTCATGAAATGGGAAAATTCAAAATACCCATAAGAAACTGGTTCTCAGTGGTCGGATTTATTTTACTAAGTTTTCCATCATTGGGCATCTTGAACTTCTATTTTTATGATAAAGAAAACTTCAAAGACATCAGTATTTCTAACTGAGATAAGTGGAGTAAGCTCCAATTAAAAAAAGCAATGATGGAATCAGCGACTTTTGGGTAGGGAAAAGTAAAGGCAATGTAAAAAGAATTAAGATCGGTTACATACATACACCAATTCCCCACAATGGGCATAATCATTTTGTACTGTAAACACGTACTAACAAAAAATAAAAATTAAAAGTTGGATAAATAAACTGATTTTTAAAATTCCACTAGTGTAAAATAGGAAGTCATAACTGTAAAATAAAGAAACACACATTTATAATTCAATTGGGGAATAAGATATAGCAGGCATATGCACTCCAAAAATACATTTGACATTGCTACACCAAAGATAATAGAGTAAATGTAATAAGCCTTTTAAGAAGAAAAGAGTTTAACTCAAAACTGAAGTTTTAACTTAATATGCTCTCCCAGTACCAGACTTAAAATATAAAAGAAATATTGATAAAGGTGAAACACAAGTAACAAATGGAATATCATGAGACCTTCAACATATCTGTCTTAGTAATTGATTTATTTCATAGGGGGAAATTAAATCCATAAACATTATCATATTTGAATAAGATTATTAGCAACAAGCTACAAAGCCACAGACCAGACAAATAGCTTAGTGGATTAAAGCACCTGCTGAGGCAGAACACAGCAGCTGAGGTTTGTTACTCCTGCATGCTATGAAGGCTTCAACCCTGGGTTCCCTAAAATAGTGATTGAGACTGGGCATGGTGGGATGCACCTGTAATCCCAGCTCTCAGGAGACTGAACACAGGTGGATCACTAGGAGTTCAATCTGTGTAGTGAGACCCTGTAGACCTTGTACTAAAATACAAAAATGAGAGAAAGAAAGAAAGAAAGAAAGAAAGAAAGAAAGAAAGAAAGAAAGAAAGAAAGAGAGGTACAAAGCCAACTCCAATAAATTTTGACGTTTCCTGTCATACAGACCTTATTTTCTTACTCCATCATGATTGTTAGAAATCAAAAGTGAAAAGAAACCTCATAGTAACCACAAAGTTCACAGGTTTTGAAATGCAACTTTAAATAACTTTTAGGATACAAAAGTCAAATTTATACTAGATATTTAGTGTTATAAAAATAAGTGATGAAAATACTGTACACCAAATCTTAGGTGATACAATTAAAACAATTATGAAAAATAATTTATGATACTAACTTAATACTTTTAGAAAAGTTAAAAGACTATTAACGTACCTTGTTACTCAACCTCAAAATGAAGGGATTGTTCTCATTTATCTCTGCTCGAAGCTTCCATATGAGCACACTAGGAAATTGCCCATAAACCGTAAGACTTATCCCACCCTGTGTCATATTCTCAGTTTAGCCTGTTGCTTCTGTACTGAGTCACATATTTTCCTGGTCTATTTCTATAGCAGTAGGCTTCCTGCTATCTTTTTGTTTCCCTGAATCCCATCTTTCCCATACCAGTCCTCAGGATCAAGAAGGTACGTGTCACATCACATGACTGCAGTCTGAAACTCCCAGGAATGTGTTGCCAATCATAATCAGAAGTGCAGTCTTTCACACAGTGCCCACCTCTGCACAGAATCTCTCATTTCTATTAGTTTCTATGTTTTAGATTCTGTTGGGAATTCAGTATTCTCAGACTCTTATGATGCTGCCACTAAGATACTAGCTGGTTTACAGTTTATAGTTATGGTTTATAGTTTCTTTTGAAACTCAGATTTTCTACCAGGATTCTTTATGGGTTAGGCAGAAGTCAACTTATAGGATTAGGTTCCAATTTTCTTGTAGATTAAACCTAGACTGCTTCTTAACAGCTAAGGACTAGCTTTTGGTTTTTTTTTTTTTTTTTTTTTGTCTTTTTGAGACAGGGTCTCAGTATGCAGTTCAGGCTGGCCTTGAGCTCACTTTTGTAGCCCAGGCTGGTCTCGAACTCACACCGATCCTCCTGCCTCAGCCTCCCGAGTGCTGGAATTACAGGCGTGCGCCACCACGCCCGGCTTAGCTTTTGGTTTTATTGAATCATAAATAGTGTACTGTTCTTTCCCTGTCATACTGTGGGTAAAAGTAGAAACAGCGATTTTGTTTCACATTGTTAAGAAACTGTTTAAAAATTACTAGTAGGGAGGGAAATTAATGCAGCATTTTCAAAAGATATTTTCAAACAATCAGAATACTTCATAATTTTATCAGCTTGGAATGAAGTGGACCATACCTAGTTATTGCTCTAGTAGAAGCTTAGACTAAGATAAGTTAATAAAATATAAGTGTTTATTTTGAAAAATAATTATGTTTTGACTTCTAATTACATTATAATTATGGTATAAATTTATATTTTATGTGTCATGCTGGCATATACTTACATATTAATATACAATAACATAAATAGTGTATGTAGGTAATTAATATCATGCTTTGCATCTGAAAGGTAAAAATGGCTTTGGTCATAATCCTACTTAACAATATCTTCAGAGAGAGAAGAAAGGAGAGTAAGAGAGAGAAGAGAAAGAAAGATAAAGAAAGATAAAGATGTCTCAGTTACTTTTCTCTTACTGCTGGCACAAAATACCAAACACAGAAAATTAAGGAAAGCAAAGGTTTATTTAGCTTACAGTTAGTGGAGATCTCAGTCCATACCCAGTTGGCTCTAAGGCAGAGAGGCCCATGGCAGCGAGCAGCAGTTCATAGCATCAAAAACCGGCAGAGAACAAAGGAACAGCAGCTGTAGCATCTGGCAAACCTCTCTCCTCACTTATATTTGTATGCAGATTATCTGGCCCAGGGCAGGTGCAGTACTCACATGCATGATCCCAACATTGGATCAAGAATTAATCAGAGACTCTAGAAGTCTCTTCATGACTGCATTAACCTCTAGAGTGACAACTTGACATAAAAAGAGAAAATGAATCTATCTATTAAAAGGTCAAATGACTTGGCCAAAATTCATTGCATAGTTAATGGCTAAAAAAATTATTTGTATTCTACATTATTCTTTGCTTTCTGATATATATATTTGTAGTTTGTACAGTGGGGTGGATGTTAAATCATAGATTTAATTAAATTATTATCAACTAGAAAAAAATGTCATTTAAAATATAAAGTTAAAAATATTTAAAACCAAACCGGAAAAATGTCAAAATTCAAGAATTATTTTTATCTTTGCCACAATAGGTTCAAGATTCAGACAAAAATAACATAATAGCTCACCTGATTGATACTCACTAGTCTGAAAAATTACTAGAATTCTATCAACATCTTCCACTGGGTAATCTAGTGAAATCATCTGCAATGTCTTTGACTTCTCAGATCTCTCATTTTGCTTTTCTGCATTTCTGTGATAAGACTGACCTGTGCAAATACATATGCTGCTATGCGATATGGAGACTATGATGAAAAGCAAAGTTCGGGAGGAAAAACATTTATCATCCAATGTAATCTATAGTACCGGACTCTGTACATCACAGGAAGTGCAACTCAGCTCACTTGCGGAAATTATGTCACTACTCAAATTCCATAACCATTATTAGCCTGCATTACCCTGAAATGCTTAATATTTTACTGTAATTATAAGATGAAAGAACTTGAGTACTTGTACAGACTTCTGTCTAGGAAGTTTAAGGGTAAAATAAGGTTCCATGCATGGTGAGGCTTTTTTCTTTACATCTGTTAATCATGTTTATAAAATTGGTGCAACTGCTTTTTACAGTTTAATTATGATTTAAAAACAATGTACTGTTCAATGTATGCTGTTCACTATATTTAAAGACAAGGATATTTTAAATAAACTTTTGCTATTATTTGTGTCTTTATTTTTTATTTGCTTATTTGTTGATAAAAGCAATTGTGCAAAAACTAATAAAAAAGATAAAACTCAAGCAGAAATACAAACAAATATTTTAATGCCCTTATTCATCCTGCTTCATAACACACTTCAGCAGTAACATTCTTGACCTTCCTCTCTATGGTGCTTTCAATTTTATGTGGTCTATTGTCCACGCTAAAAATCTGGCAAAATGGCTAATAAAATTTAATTTTCTAGTAAAGTATTGTGTCTTTTATATGAACATGGTAGTGGCATATTTAAAATGTTAATGTGAATTCATTAATAAGGAAACTGGCAAGATGTTGATAATTAACTCGCATGAGAATGCAATGAAAACACATTTATGAATAGAGATAATGACATGAATGGCAAAGGGAAACAAGACTTTATGTCTCCTTCAACATAAAGATGTTAAACTGGTTCTTTACAGGACAAAATGAGCTTATCCATCAACAATGTTTCTCTGGAAGAAAGCCTCTTTAAAACATGGTGCTGGAAAAACTGGCTCTCCATATGTCAAAAACTAAAATGACCCAGCTTTATCACCATGCACTAAAAAGTCAAAATGAATTAAAGATCTAAATATTAAAAGAGAAATACTAAATCTTCTAGAGAAGAAAGTTGAAGGAAATCTTGAAGGCATAGGGGTAAGCAAAGAGTTCATGGATAAAAAAATGAAATGCACATTTACCACTTGAAAGAATCAACAACTGGGACCTCCTTTGAAAAGATTTTTCACGTCAAAAGAAATTACCAACAGAGTGAAAAGACAACACAAAAATTTGGAAAGATTTTAACTAACAAGTATCCAGACAAAGGTCTTCTACCTAGAATTTGTAAAGAACTAAGAACCATTAGGATCCCAAAATTCAAAGACCCAATCCAGAAATGAGCATATGAGATAAACACGTATTTTTCAGAGAAACAAATACAACAAGCTTATAAATACATGAAGAAATGCTCTACATCGCTAGCCATTCATGAAATGCAAATTAAAACAACCCTTAGATACCATCTCACTCCAGAAAGACTGGCTATCATAAAGAAATCAACCAACAGCAAATATTGGAGAGGCTGTAAGGAAAAAGGAAACTATCTCCACTGATGGTGGGAATGCAGATTGGTGCAACCATTATGGAAAATGGTGTGGACACTCCTTCAAAAACTAGAGCTGGATATCCCATTCAATCCAGCTATTCCCCTCCTGGGAATTTTTCCAGAAGAACTGAAAACATCATATCATACTGATATCTGTGCATCTATGTTCACAGCAGCACAATTTGTGATAGTCAAATCTTGGAAACAACCAAAACGCCCATCATCTGAAGAATGGTTGAAAACGATGTGCTATTTTCATAAAATGGAGTATTACTCAGCTATAAAGAATGTCAAATTTGAAGACTTCATATATAAGTGGATGTATCTTGAATGTATACTCATAAGTGAAATGAACCTGACCTACATATGCAAATATCATATAGTCTCTCTAGTGTAGTAACCCAAAAGAAGAAATTTTTTAAAAAAAGGACTTGCTTAGTTAAGAACAAGGTCAAGAGAGAGAGTAGGTGAAAAATATCTGTGTATATGAGCAGTGTATTTCTCTCCATGTACACTAGGAATTTAAAGAAAATGTTTAACTTTCTTCAGATAGAGTCTATATTTGCTGATCACTGAGAAGCCTTTGGGCTATTAAAAATGAAAAAAAAAAAGAAAAGAACTGAAAGTACATTAGGCTGAGAAGTTTGGGTTTATACAAACAAATTGAAGCGTAATATATATATATATATATATATATATATATATATATATATATATATATATATACACACACACACATATATTTTTTTTTAACTTAAGTATAACCAGAAATTGACCTTGAATTGAATTGTTTTGGACTGCACTCTAATTTGGTAAAGGCCGAATGTTAATTAATCAAATAGTTATGTTTGATTAATCCATGAAGGATTAGCTCCCTAATGCTCATAGTGTTGTAGGCAGCTAAATTAGATAGAAATATTATAGACAATCAGACAGGGCCAGGCCCTCTAAAACAATATAGAAGACAAGGTGACTTTGCTGCTTTATAAGTGGCAGACACCCCTGCTGTGGGCTGGAACTTGAGACAAAAGAGTCAGAAAATGTAGCCACTTACTTCCCTAGGAATGTGCAACAGGGATTGGTATCCTAAATAGGTATCAATAACTTTAAATGACCCTAAATGAGTAACCAACCCTCAACAGGAAGAGACCCTGTTCTGTGTTCATGCCCGCTTGCTACATGACTCAATTTCTTATTTAGTATTGGATTTAATCAGTGTTACCTGAGCAATGGTGCTTATAATCATATTGGTTGACCACAGTTTTGTCCCACTTCATGCCCACCTAAGCAAGTTCCCATGATTTTAATTTTCTTTTTTATTCATTTTAATGAGAAAAAAAGATCAAATAGCAATGAAACCTTTTCAAAACACGTTAGTAGGATGGTTACAATTAATACCATGCATCATATTGTTGTCTTTATAGTTGTTATTCAGAGGAAAAGATGCAGACCTGGTACCTTGTCTAAACATTACTACAAACTATTATTCTCAATGAACTAACACAAAGTAGCTATATGTTTATCCTAAATATGTATATATCCTTGGATATATATGTATATATACACACATATATACATACATATATATATATATATATATATATATATATATATATATATGTGTGTGTGTGTATCTTTTTCTTTTTGAAGTTTCTAACACTAGGAGAAAATATCATATCATGTCTTATAAGTAGATTGTAACTCACAAATACAGTATGAATCATAAAAATATATAAAAAATATTCAGAAAATTAATTAAATATAATTAATTAAAACTAAATTAAATATTTGAAAACAATATCCCAAAATTCAAATCAAATCATGAGTCCAACTCAGAGGCCAGAATGTTGTGTATTATATGTACGAATCTGTAATCAATTCAGGATACTTGCATAGTATTTGAATAGGTGAATGTATACAAAGATATCAACTAAGAAACAGTTTCGATGGTAGTAAAGAACTACTAAGAATAAAACATAACATAAATACTGGAATTGCAAATATATGATCAGAACTTCTAAACATTTTGGGAATAGGATATCACACAAAGTTTTGCCATTCCATGGAGCATGAGTTAGGGTGGTCACAGGAACTGAGAAATTGCTTTTTGATTGCATGATGAGAATGGGAAGTTTTAGGGTTCTTTAGTGCAGGTAAAAATAATTATTGTGCCTCTTCAAACGTTTTGTGTTTCTTGTAGGGGACTTAACTTGTCCTGCATGGAAGATCTTGAGATAGTACCTTCAAGAGGTCATTGCCTGCAGAAGCTGACTAATTCTGGGTATATTTGTTTTTGGAAAACAAGTTTACACCATCCTTGAATGGATTCTAGAGGCTTCTCCAGAAGGAGTGACTAAGAAATGTACTACTTGAGAAATTTCTGTCCAGTGTGTATGTATGTTACCTGCATCAGTAACCATGTGTGTGTCCAGCATGAATGTCCTGCTCAGGCCAGAGGCCTGGATCACTTTGAACTTCTTCTAGTCTGATTCATAAATTCTTACTTGGAACACTTCTAATTATTTTTTGTTAAAACAACTTTATTACCTTTTATTGTATAGAGAATAAACAACAACAAAAAGATACAAAATTTCAAAGCAAAATGATAATAAATTAAAAATGGTTGTTATACTGCATATTGTTATCTCCAAAATAGCTGTTCAGATTATCAGTTGCAGGCATGCAAACTTGATCAAACAATTAAGCATTAATAGTTCCTTTCAATGAACCAATAGAAATGAGTAGTACAATTATCTCAGCTACATCATACTCCAGCAATATATGTGCATCTATGTTTATAGCAGCACAATTTGTCATTGCTAAATCTTTTTTTATTTTAAAGAGTAAAAATAGCAGACACAAAGATAGAAAGAAACAGTAACAAGTAACAGTACATATAGTACAGAATTTTAACGTAAGAAATATGTAACAATGAGTGTATCACATATTTTCGTCACCAAATCAGTATAGATGAACAGACATAGGTATGTAAGACTGGTCAATTAAACATTAACACTTTCAACAAATATTAATTTTTTTAACTATTCCAAATGCATTTTCTATTTAAGTCACTCTTCTAAAAAAGAAATATAGGGGCTGAGAATGCAGAAAATGCAAAGTCCTGATGTTGATGCCTGGTACTGACCTTTATCTATCTATCTATCTATCTATCTATCTATCTATCTATCTATCTATCTATCTCTTCCTTTGAGATCTTACAGCAGGGGCACTATGCAATATTTGCATATGTAGTTCTGGTTTATTTCACTTATGAGTATACATTCAAGATATATTCATTTATATATGAAGTCTTCAAATTTGCTATTCTTTATAGCTGAGTAATATTCCATTTTATGAAAATAGCACATCTTTTTCAGCCATTCTTCAGATGATGGACATTTTGGTTGTTTCCAAGATTTGACTATCACAAATTGTGCTGCTATGAACATAGATGCACAGATATCAGTATGATAAGATGTTTTCAGTTCTTCTGGAAAAATTCCCAGGAGGGGGATGATAGCTGGATTGAATGGGATATCCAGCTGTAGTTTTTGAAGGCGTCTCCACACTGCTTTCCATGATGGTTGCACCAGTCTGCCTTCCTACCAGCATTGGAGAAGGGTTCCTTTTTCCCCCGCAGCCTCTCCAACATTTGCAACTGTTGGTTGGTTTATTTATGGTAGCTATTCTTTTTGGGATGACATGGTATCTAAGTGATATTTTGATTTGTATTTCACAAATGGCTAGCGATGTAGAGCATTTCTTCATGTATTTATAGGTTTGTTGAATTTCTTTCTCTGAAAAGTGTGTATTCATCTCATATGCCCATTTCTGGATTGGATTTTTGAATTTTGAGACCCTAATGGTTTTTAATTCTTTGTAAATTTTAGATAGAAGACCTTTGTCTGAATATTTATTAGTTAAAATCTTTTCAAAATTTTTGTGTTGTCTTTTCATTCTGTTGATAATTTCTTTTGACATGAAAAAACTTCTCAGCTGGAGAAGGTACCATTTGTTGATTCTTTCAAGTATTAAACGTGCATTTTGATTTTTGTCCATGAACTCTTTGCCTTCCCCGATGTCTTTAAGATTTCCTCTTGCTTTTTCCTCTAGGAGGTTTAGGGTTTCTCCTTTAATATTTAGTTCTTTAATCCATTTTGATTTTAGTTTAGTGTATAGTGATAGACCTGGGTCAAGTTTTGGCTTTTGGTATGGGGAGAGCCAGTGTTTCTAGCACCATTTGTTGAAGAGGCTTGTCATTGCTAAATCTTACAAATAACCTAAATATTCATCAACTGAGGAATGGATTAAAAATGAGAGATGCCATACTTTTATAAATGAACTCTTTAAACTTTACTTCATGCGATTTATTTTCCTTTTAACACCTCTTGCTACCATTTGTAGATGGCTATGCACATATAAAAAGTAAAATAGCTTAAAGAAATAAGTGAGAGATGAATCGATATGACAATGTGCTCCATCTTATTTGTCTCCAATGATAGTATTACTCTGAAATAGGGATGTTATCCTTCAGCTGAGACTGATTTCTGCCTACTTGCTTGTTCTACGTTCTAAATACAGCCTAACACACCCATTTTCACAGAATCTGCAGGAGGTGCCTTCTGCCAGGTCTTACTTTGAAATGATAATATTTCCACAGCCCTTCTATTAGGAGGTGCCTAGTGTTTATATTCTGATGCACCCAAATTCAAAGGCATTCGGGTGGAAAGGAAATCAAAGAAATTTATTAAAAAGAAAATTAAAAACTGCAGACTTGAAAAGAATACTTTTTTTTTTTTTCTCCTTCATCTCCACTTTTACCCATAAGGACAAAGGAATACATAATACTGACCAGCACTAAATAAACAAATGAAATCAGCATCTCAGTGTGAATTTAAACTCAAAGAGAAGTTAAAAAAACAACACTCAATTAATTTCATTAGCATTTTAGTACGATTTACACCTTATTCAGAAGAGGGTGGGGGTAGAATACATTGAATGTTATTGGAAATGAACACTTTGGAATCCTTGACAGCTAGGAAAGAAGGTAATAAGTTTATGTAATTCGTTTTTTAGACTCATTCATTTAAAAGACCTAACAGTTCCACTGCTCTTGGCAAAATACAACTGTGATTGCAGCTTTTCTACTCAGTGCACTGGAAATAACAGTAAATGTCTCCAACTGGGAAAAAGATATTGGCTGGATTTCTGTGCGTGTTACACATGCATGTTATTTTATTTCTCTTCAATCCTTTGAGGGTCTAAGTGTAATAAACTTCAAAGCACATAACTAATATAATCATGTATGTGATCACCTCAAATATTATAGATACAAATCAATACTATATTTTAATACAATAATTTAATATAATTTAATACAATAATTATGCCAGTGAGTAAATAATGCAGTTACACTCCAAAGGCAAAGGGATTTGACATATGTATACTTACAGTGCAGCACAAGTTGGAGCTTGCAGGTATTTGGATATGCGAGAAACAACTTATATACCCATCCCTTCTTACAGTCTCTTTTCCTATGTATTGAGACTACTCTATTAAAGACTTTGTTAAGTTTCTTATACAAAGGAGTTGAAGACTTGAATATTACTCACTTTATCATAACTCCAAAAAGTCCATCTCTATAGAAAATGTTCTAATAATCCAGATTTGGGGGTGTCCTTGGCTTTTTAAAATTTCTGAATGTTTCATCAAAAATAAAGTAGGTTTATTCACTTTACTTCACATTATTTAGGACTACTGAATAGTGATTTTTTTCTCTTCAGAATTCGGGAAAAAAATCTAGAAAGATAAATATAGAGAATCAGAAAGACAAAGAAAATTTTATCTTGATACACTTAGCAACTTGGGTGCGGAAAAAGGACTAAGAGCAGCCAAAGGGGTGTGGTGGCTCACACCTGTAATCCCAGCACTCGGGAGGCTGAGGCAGGAGGATCAGTGCAAGTTCGAGACCAGCCTGGGCTACAAAAGTGAGCTCAAGGCCAGCCTCAACTGCATAGTGAGACCTTGTCTCAAAAAGCAAAAACAAAACAAAACAAAACAAAAACAACAACAACAACAAAAAAAAAAAAACAACAAGCAAAAGAAAACACTAACACTAATTACCTTTATCTATCTTAATTTTCTTCTTCCTAAGCCAAATTCCTAACACCCAAATTTAAATAAAGACAGGCCTACACAGCTCTTCAATGTAGAGATTTTAGCCCAGGCTAGGGTGGCTCCAAGGGAAGGTGGCCAGGCTGACAGACACAGTAGAGGTGAAACAGCTCATGGTGGCCAGAAGGTGGCAAAGCTAGCAAAAGACAGGAGAAGCCTCTTTCTATGCCTTACATGGTACAAGGCTATAGGAATCAGTGCCAAACCAATCATTAGGTTGATTTAGTAATCACTCACCCTCAGTCCTAGCACCCTTAATCCTAGCATTGCATGGCAAATCAATCATATACTCGAGATTCAGCCATTCCTGATGAGGCCCCACCTATGACTAAGTGGGGCTTTGGAGAAACTTCTAGATACATACCATAACACTAACACAGTATACTATAAACTTCTATTGAAAGATTTGTCTCATTTTTAAATGCTCTGTTCAGAAAATTTGCATCTCATGGTAGAAATAATGTAAAATGAAATACGAGTATATAGAAAAGGTGAAACATTAAGAAGAAAAACACATACAAGAAAATATAAGTTATGAATATTTTTGAACCAGGTAATCATCATAGGAAACAACTGATATTCTGTGGTGTGCTTTATGGACAAATAATGCTGCCGGGTAGAGGTCTCTGCTACTCTTTTCTCCTTGCAGAGACAAAATACCCAACACCCAAAATTAGAGAACAAAAGGTTTATTTAGCTCTCAGTTTGCGGAGGTTTCAGTTTGGACTCAGTTGGCTTCAAGGCAGAGTGGCACTTGGCACAGAGCAGCAGTTCATCCTGGCAGAAAACAGCAAAGAGCAAGGGAGGAGCAGTGGCAACAATAGCAACAGACAGCAAGTCTGTCTACCTTATGTTGCATTCAAGTTATCTCCCCATGCCAGGTGTAGCACTCATACCCATAATCCCAGCACTGGATCATGAATTTATCACAGACTCCAGAAGCTGCTCCATGACTGCATAATTCTTTCGGGGGGACAACTAGACAGAAACTGTAGCGATAGATTAGGTTCATTTCCAACCTCCAGTATTTTCCATTTATAATATATGTAATGAAATGCTACTCCACCAAAAGTAAAGCAATATCTGTGTACATATACGCAATGCTTGCTATACTGTGTTAGCTTGGGAAGTCTAGAAGCTTAACTAAGTAACTCCGCAGTTCTATAATCTGGGATGTGGAAGACATCCCCTTACTGCTCCGGGATCTTGTTCATTGTGTCAACCTGAGAAGTTTATAAGTTTAATTAAGTGGCTCAGCAGGGGGCCAGTGTCCTTACTTTGCAAATATCCTCCACTTGCTCAAGAGGAGGACATAGACATGGTGTGAGTGCTACATCCACCTGTGGCCAGGAGGCCTGCGTACAATACAAGAGAAGAAAAGAGGCTTCTCTTCCCTCCTTTATCTGCTGTTGCTTTTGCTGTCTTCTGTTGACTTGAGGTGCTGCCCTTGTGCCATGCCACCTTGCCTTTGGTGAGCAATTTTATTTTAGGAACAGTTAGGCTTTTCCATGTGCTTTTCAAGGATGTATAATTATTGATTCATTAGTCTCTCTTCTAGGAGCTATTATGATGAAATATTGCATGGACAGAGAAAGCTAGGTATAAATAATTAATTAGCATAAGCAGTAGTGAAAATTGGAATCAGATTATGTCTGTAAAATGTTTTTTTAAAAAAAAGGTTCATGTGTAGTGTGAACAGCACAGCTTAACATTTCCCCAGGAATATGTAGACATAGAAAAAATTTAGGAAAATCTCCTAATCAAGTCCTATATCTTCTTTCCACTAAAGTTTATTCATCAAGAAAGGTTACTGTGAAAATCTTTTTCCTCAATTCTATTGTGACTGCATTTTTTTGTCCATTTTTTCAAGAAATGGGTGTAGTTATACTTCTTGGTTCCACAGTTTAAAAAAAACCTATGGCATAAAAGAAAGGAAAAACAAATACTACTTGCAAAGAAAATACTTGTCCATGGCTAGGACTTCATATGTTCTACCATTATCATGTCTATTACATTCAAATCATGGAGAAAAATCCACATTTTATTTGTATAAGTAGAATGAATATCTGATATAAATGAATAGTTTTATGTTAAAAATTTTACTGTTTTAACTGACTATTGGTACAGCTGTAGAAGAAGAATCCTGAGGAAGAACAGAAGAGCTATAAAAATATTAGAAGTATTTTTTTCTTACCCAAGATTTTTTGTCAAGGCCCTGGGTGGACATTCAGCAATATATTTCTATTCAATATTTTATGAAAATTATGACAGGTTCTTATTGAAGGACCCTTTGAAAATTTTGAAAATTTCTAAGAAACTGGATAAGGTTGAAGAAAATTCCAAAACATGCAAAATAGAATTCAACAAGAACTCGAGGACTGAAATGTGTATTATCATTAGTAAGATTCTACACCTCAAATTAAGAAGAGAGGACTTACATTCAAAGAACAGGATAGGCCATTGTTAAGTTAAATGTATCTGGACTCTGATAAAACTGTTGTTACATCCAATATAAGGAAAAGATATATTTGGGTGTTAGTGTCAGCCACAAATCACTAGTCAGAAGGTTTTATCCTGCATGTTTATACTAAGATCAGGTTCACCTGCTGTGCAAGATGACCAAAGTCACAGGAAGCTGGAATTCTACATAAAGCATTACACACAGAGAAGTAATAAAAAACAAAGGAGCAAAGTGAAATTTAATGAGTTAGAAGAAATCAGAGGCTTATTTGTTAACCCTTTTCTATTGATCACAAATGTACAGTTTTAAGTGTAGCAGTCAGTATTTGCTTATATCTAACAAAATGAAGTGTTCACTGATTATCTGTCTGTCTGTCTGTCTCTGTCTATCTGTCTGTTGGTCTCTCTCTCGCTCTCTATCTCTCCCAATACTGGATTTCACTTAGCTTTCATGAATGTTTAAAAAATCTATAAATCTCTAACCTTAATACCTTTATGAATGTCAGTTAAATGTAGGTTAATAAATATTTTCCGATTTATAACATTTCCTACCCAGTGTGGTAGCAAATTCCTGTAACCCTTATATGTGGGAGGCTAAAGCAGGACGATTTCCCTGAGTTTGACGATAGTCTGGGCTCTATAGTGAGTTCAAGACTAGCTTGAACTACATAGTTCAAGATTTAAAAAAAAAATCTGAGAAATCCAATACTTTCAACTCTCTTAACTTGTATATGAATATACACTAACTAATAATTTCATTATATGAAATTGTATTGAGAGTTTTATGTTTTTACTATGAATTTTCCTACATATATTTTATTCTTTACTTAAAATACATTTTATGATTTGGTAGAATCAATTTCTTTCAAACACCTTA
Source organism: Myocastor coypus (assembly GCA_004027025.1). Lineage (NCBI taxonomy): Eukaryota > Metazoa > Chordata > Mammalia > Rodentia > Myocastoridae > Myocastor > Myocastor coypus. Next base: position 650 of record PVJA010046195.1, on the reverse strand, counting down.
AACTCTTTTGTACTTTTGCTTCTATCTGTGTGGCCAAGCCTGAATCTTTATCAAACCTATTTACCTTCTTTGCACCACACTCACTGGTTAAAATGTCAGCAGGGGAAATCACATCAGCAGTGTTCTTATTCTGAAGATAAGGGTGTGGACCACAGATGGGCAGCACATGTGACTGGGCAAGAGCTCACACTCTCTTCCTATCATCACTCCTTCCCTCTGCTCCTTGGCCCCACAATGAGGCCACTAGTGCATCTTTACTGTAATACATGGTAGTAGTATGACAAAGTTATTAATAGGAGAACCTCTAGGGTTCCCATTCTCCCTGGAAGAGTCATTGTAACCATTTTGACATTTGTCTTTGCACAAATCTACATAGGTGTTAACAGATATAAACCTTTCTACAAATGGAATATGGCCATTTATACTGAATTAATTCAGAACTTTCCCACTTCTACTCCATTTTTCCTCTCACACTTACACTGAAGCTGGTATCCTTATCTCTCATATCCATATTTTCTCCTGTTTGTGCATGTACAAAGTTCTGTGCAAACATGTTTTTTTGTGTGTGATCCACTCGCTTACGCAGTGGAGTTATAGCTATTTTTCATAAGCCTTGAATTTTTACTTAAATATCTTTCAGGGAATACCAA
>PVJA010046194.1:0-15219 GCA_004027025.1 Myocastor coypus | reverse complement strand
AAGGAAGAAATTACGTTTGACTCAGCTATTTCCCTCTGAGATATCTTCCCAAGAGAATTAAAGATATCATAGCGCAGTGAGATATGGATATCCATGTTTACAACAGCACAAACCATCCTAGCTAAGTCTTGGAATCAGTGTATATGCCACTAACAGATGGATCGATTAAGAAAATGTGGCATTCGTGTACAATGGAGAACTACTCTGCCACAACAGAGGATAAGAGTGGGTCTTTTGTAAGAAAGTAGATGCACTTCGAACATTTTTTTTTCTTTTTTTTTCCAGAACTGGGGATTGAACTCAGCCCCTTGCACTTGCGAGGCAAGCGCTTATTCTACAGAGCTATCTCCCCAGCCCTGCATTTTGAGACTCTAATGTTAAATGAAATAAATTAGACACACATAGGCTTAAATATTACATGATTTCTCTTATGTGATGAAATCAATATATAAATAACGTGTAGAATAAAAGACAGATAATACAAAAAGAGAGTTATTGCAATACAACACAGATACTGTATCTAAAAGTCTGTATTGATTTTGTACAATTGTCTCACATGTCTTACATGTTTTTCGGCTTGTAAGTCTGATTGTTAATCTGTATGCATAACAATTAACCTTATAGGTTCGACCCAGAGCTCAGGCCTGGCATGTGAGTGAGATGACCCGGACCTGCTGGGTCCTCATTCAACCCAAAGCCCAGGCGCAGCATGTGAGTGAGATAACCTGGGGCCAACCAGACCTAATTCAACTCACAGCCCCAGCCTGCCATGTCAGTGAGATGACTCAGCCACACTTGGTCCTTATTTGACCTAGAGCCCAGGCCCAGCAGGTGAGTGAGATGGCCTGGGGCTGGCCAGACCCTCATTCAACCCAGAGGTCCAGCATGTTCTGTGTAGAACCCTGAAACAGAACTACCTGCAGAAGTTATGCACAATGCTATACAGAGACAAGACCCACCCAGCTGATCCAGGAGTAGAACATCTTACCAGAGTGGTATAGCAGGTTTGCCTCCAAAGGCCGCAGCTGGAAGAAGTAGAGCTCAGCATCCAGACCCAAACACACCCTCCTGGACAAGTTTGAACTTAATGGATCTGGACCTGATTCTAAGGTAAGAATTCCACCAAAGGTGAGAAGCCAGACCGATACAAAATGACAAAGAGAAGAAGCAAAATGCAGTCTAAGGCCCTGTGCAGAACAAATGCAGGGCACAGTAGCCTAAAAGAAATTGGAAATCACATGCCTGAAATCTCTGAGATAATAGCATCAGAATTAAAAAGAAAAAAAAAAAACTGCAGAATGGTATAGAAGAAATTAGATTAGAAATAACCTCAAAAATAAAAAAGAAATGATAACTATAATGAAAGAAGTACTAACTGCTCCTAAAGAAGAAAATAGAGGAGAATAGAAAAATGATGAAATCATGAATGACCAATGTAGGAAAGTAATAGAATGTATGAAGCAGATTCAAAGTACTATACAGGAAATTAAAGCCTCAGTCACAAGCTGGTGAAACCATTTCAATGAAAGTGAAAATAGACTTTCAGAACTTAAGGACACCATTGCATCTAGTGAAAAGGTAAGAAAAGATCTCTTAAAACAACCAGGATGCAGGAAAAAATAATTTAAGATCAGCAAGATGATGCAAAGATGAACAACGTGAGACTAATAGGCATCAATGAGAAAGAAGGAGTCAATACAAATGATATAAAAAGGATATGGGAAGAAGTAATAGCAGAAAACTTCCCAAATATGGAGAAACGATCTAACATTCAGATAACCAAAGTATATAGAATTCCAAATAACATCAACCCAATTAAAAACACACCCAGATATATAATATTCAAAATCTCAGAAATTCAACACAGGAAGAGTATACTAAAAGCCTCTAGAGAAAAGAAACAGATCTCATTTAAAGCAAAACCCATCAGAATAACAGCAGATTTCTCTTCACAAACCATCAAGTCAAGAAGAGAATGGAGCGAAGTACTTCAAGTCTTGCAAGAAAACAAATTCCAACCCAGACTGATATATCCTGAAAAACTCTTTCAAGTTTGATGGAGAAGTGAAATTCTTCCATGAGAAAGAACAACTAAAACATTTCATCATGACAGTGCCAGCCCTACACAGTTTATTAAAAGATATTCTAGAGAAGGATCAAAATGGCCACAACTCCATGAAGGAGAATGGAAAGGTCCTACCAAATAGGGCAAACAAGTAAACACAAGAGAAAAAGAGGTATAGAAAAGCAGTCTTTCAATTATTCTTTTGTATACTGCAGCACAATATTTCCATCAGCATACTCTATAAATGGACGTCTCCTACACCATATAGATCATGATTCTGTGTGGTTCTACAAGGTGGATAAGGAAATAGCAGTAGCTCAGTCTCACAAGTGACACCTGGCCACCAGTAAGCATCATAGACACTGCCATGACATTCTAGAGCTTTGTGCAATATCCTATCCCCAAACTGCTAGAAGTGTTGGTCATATATTTGTCATTTCAGTATTTATGTTATGTTTTATTCTTAGTAATTCTTTATTATCATGAAAACTTTTTCTTAGTTGAGTTGTTTTCAAATATTTAATCTTGAATTAATATTTAATTAATTTTCAGAATATTGTTTAAATATAATTTTTGTTTTAAGATTTATACTGTCTTTGATTTACAACCTACTTGTAAGACATGATATGGTATTCTCTCCTAGTATCAGAAATTTCAAAATGTATATTTCTATTTTCCATTGACTTTACATTACTTCTTTCTTGTCTTTTACATACAAATAGATCTTTTGTTTTTCTCTTTCAGTTCTTTGAATTAGTCTAGTTTCTTACACACTTTTTTTTCTAATGTAGAATAAGATGATATTTAACCTTGTTCTTCAAATATATATGCATACATATATATATATATATATATATATATATATATATATATATATGCTTTCAGAATTGTTTTTTCTTTACAATTAGTTGTGGACAATTTCATTTTTGTGTATCTTGGTATGATTTTATTCAAATTTCTTATGCAAAAGTTTCCTTATTTTGTAAAGGCACTATAATTCCAACTAAATTCAGAAATTTCAAATCTTTAAATAGTTGTTGCCTACCCCTTTGTACTTTGAAAATACTAATTATATGAACATATGTTTCTTGATTTGGGCATAGAGTGAACTATTATATCACTGATTTGTGAATGCTTTCATCATCATTTTTATTTTACATAATTTTTATTATTATATTCATTTAAGGTTGCAAATTATTTATAATGTGCAATCTATTATTAATCTCATGTATTCGTTTCAGAAATATTACTCTAAAATTCACTCTGTCTACACCTTATATTTTTAACATTTCAATATTCATCTACAACTTATAATATACTATATAATTATTGATTTTTAATAAAGTTGATGAGAAAAAAAAACCAATCTTATGAGGTCTTATAAATTAATCTGATGCTAACAGAAAACACAGAGGAGATGAAAAGGGATAAAAAGAACTGAGATGTACTGTGCACATGTATTCATTTCCCATAATAAATGTAGTCATCATGCACTATAAACGTATACTAATAAAAATTAATAATTTTAAAAAGGCAAAGGAATCAGGCCTTATGGGCGGTCCTTGGTTCATTGGGAGCATGTCCTAAAGAGCACTATGAGACTGCAGTCCTTCCCCCTTCCCCTTCTGTGCTTTCCAGTTCCTGAGATAAGAGGCTACTCTGCAACTCCGTCCTGCCAGGGTGCACTGCTCTTGCCTGAGGCCCAAAGTAATGGGAACCCTTGATCTTAGACTAGATTCTCCAGAAATGTGAGCTAAAATAAACCTTTCCTCTAAGTTAATAGCCTCAGGTGCATTATTATAGTCATGGAAAACTAACTGATACATTCCATTATTTTCTTTTGATAGTTGATAAAATTTCCTCTCAAAAACAATTGAGATCAAGAAGCAATTATAACTAAGTTATGCTCACTTATTATCCCCATGCTCTGGAGGCCTGAGGCAAGAGAACTACAAGTTCTACAGAACTACAACTGGGCAACTTGACAAGCCTGGACTACACCATGAGACTGTGTCTCAGAAAGCAAAATCCAAATAAAATATCATATCTGTATCCCTAATATATAACACAACACATTAAGCAGCAACCACACAATGTTTCTGAAAGGAAGGAGAAAAGCATGAGAGAGAGAGAGAGAGAATAGGCAAAGAGAGTAACTTCTATTGGCAGAAAAAAAAAAGAATTATTCATATAAAGAGAATACACTGAGAACAGGAGAAGAGGAAAGAAAATGCAGGGGTCATTGAAAAGAAAATGAAATTTACCATAATTTCCATTTAATCCAATACTAGGAGGAAATAAATTGACATAGGATGAAGCCAGATCCTTAAGGAAAAAGAAGTTTTGATCTGTACCATCTCCCTCCTGTGTCTATTCTTGAATTATATCAGAGATCCCAGTTTGAGTTCCCCTATATGGACCCAAAGCCTCCAGCGTATCTTATATATGGACAGAGTCAGACCTGCAGAGATCCTAAGAAGTTCCTTAGAAAAAGAACACAGGACATTTCCCTAACAGAAAAGGGGCAGGAAGGACACATGGGAAGACAGTGTAGGTAGGAGCTGCACACCTTCACCTCTGACCAAGGGTTGTAGAATTGCAGGGACCAGAAGGCCCTGAGTGGCTGCTATGGACTGGAAGCTAGAGGACAGCTATAATGATGTTGTGATAGTTTCAGAGCCATGTGCATCACAGAGTAAAGCACTCACAGCATGGTGACCAACATCATGACAGAGAATTGTCTTCTTCTGGGAACACAGCAGCACTTATGAGAATATGTCTCTGCCTAGGTGTCCCCCGGTAAGCATCAGTCTCAGAGATGGCACTGCTGGTGAGCTAGAGGAACAGGGGACCCATGCAATTTTCCAGGACATAGGAACACTATCATAGCTACTTGGTTCAGGAGAGGAGGCCAGTGCTGACTATGCTGGACTGTGAGACAAAAGAACAGAAGACACTCCCCTAAGGACTCCTAGAATTGCAGGGGAGAAATTTGCCATACACTCTCGATGCCCCTTATAGACTAGGAGAGATTGTGGTAGTGGGGGAATACACTGCTTTGTAGCTGTTATCCTGACTTCTGGGACGGTGCTCTGGGAAATGCAGGATACACAAGCAATAATTGCAAAGTTCTCCTGACAGGGAGGATGACCTGGAGTATGAGCTCAGGTAACCCTGACATCAGCAGGCCACTAAAAAGAGATCTCCCCACTGTTTGCTGCAGCTGGCATCAGACACCATACAGGAATAGGCAGCCCACCCCAGTATCAAAAATAAGAGCTGTAATCAAACAGTCGGGGGGGGGGGAATGCAGACACTTTCCTTGAGACAAATCACAAGATACTCTATATCAAACTATGGCTGCTTACACAAACCCATGGTCATTTCAGAATCTCTGTTGCCTGAGTCCTACCATATGAACCAATCAAGATTTTTTAAAAAATCTGTACTAGAAAAGAATCTTCTGTGTTTGTTTAAAACAACAATAACAGCCACAAAGCAAATTGTACTTAATGTGAGCTGATTGTCAAAGTGAGCCCACTGCCGTGAGGTTCTGACATAGGAAAAAGCAAGCAACGAGAAGATGGTGGGGTAGACACAGAATACTACTCCTCAGGACACAGAATCGGAAAGCTAGCCATTGTCCTTACTCAGCCTTAAACAACTTTACTAGGATAAAAAGCATAATTTGCTGAAGCGTGTTTGTAAATGTCTGAATTTTTGCAATTCAATTTCCATTTCTTTCAGAGTTGTATGCATTACATATTATTGTTTTGGGTAGATTTGTACTTTTGGTCCTTAAAAAAATGCCTGGCTTCTTTTTTTAAAAGAAAGAAAGAAAAAGAACTCACTTAAAGGTATCTATCTTAATGATTGCTTGAGAGGTTCAAGATAGCAATCTTGCAACTAAATTTTTAAAAACCTGCCTCTCAGTTTGAAACAATAACGGAAGGAGCCAGAAGATTGTGATATGCGGCATAACTGGAAAAGAAGCCAAAAAAAAAAAAAAAACCTTTCTGTAGCTAGAGAAATTCTGTTTGAGCAGAGAATTATCCTGCTCTTTGATGTCCTCCAGAGCACAAGGCTCCCCTTGGTATTACCTGACCTCGCAGAGCCTCTTCTTCTATGGGCTTCTCCCCTTGGCTGCATATAAATGCTGTTTTCTGGAGACTTCCACTCCCCTGGCCACCATCCCAGAAGTATTGATCAGCTTTGTGTCATTGTCACATCCCACCTCAGAATGGCGCCAGCATGATCTCCCGAGGCTCCAATTGTGTCAGCAGCTACTGCAGAAGTTGTGTAGCCTTCCCGGTCACCCCCAGGGGAAATGGCTCAGTGTCCTTAGAAAGGATGACCCTTCCTAGGTGATGCTTGGGCTCCACATCCCCCGCAGGAAGCCAGGAGCCGGTCCCCTAAAATGCTTGCGCAAGCTCACCACTCCCTGGTGACACCTCCAGTTGCAAGCTCTGGGCTAGGTTTAGAGCTTCCCCTCCCAGAGTTGCTGCACTCCCTTGGTGAGAGGTGAAACTTACCATTTTTAGGTTCCTTAGAAAATGCTCTGTTAGAACGTTTCTCGGAATGGAAAGCAGAGTGCCCACGCACCTTTCTTTGTTACACCTCCTTTAACACATGCATTTTAATTCTATATTTATTTTTGCTTAATCCCAGAGTCTGCGGTCCTTTTCCTTGCTTTCTTTAAGGCAGTATTTCTTAGATCATGACTATCGTGGATACAGGCTCTTTACTGACTTTAAAGGACCCTCCTAGCTGAACAGCTCTGACCACTGCTTTTTATGTTTCTGTTGCCACAGACCCGCTGCAGAAGAAGGGCTCTGTGAGAGGCCTCCTCCTTCCACATTGTTCTGAGTGTTTCCTGGTTCTCAGTTCCTACAAAGACAGCAAAAGACCTGAAGGCAGAGCATCTGCAGGCTGCTCACTGAAACGTGGGGCCCAGAGCCAGGTGTGGAATAATCCTGTGGCAGCGGGTTTCTCAGCCTCGATAGTGGATTTGTTATCAGAGGGGCAGCCCAGGGCTTCAACACTTCTTCACCGGCACACTTGTCCTGCTAGAAACTCTCTGTAGATTCAAAGCCTGGGCCTGGAGACCCCACAAGGGTTGCCCTCCACACCCTGGGCTCCTCAACGGAGCGTTTCCTGGAAAGGTGAACCTGCTATGCTTATGGGCTCAGCTATTACTGTACACAGTCCCTATTTTCACCTCTTCTCACCTGGGCGAAAAAAATTATAAAATTTTGGTAATTATATTATCAATCAAAATGATGAAATCTGTGTACCTGACAATAAATATATATTTTATAACGTATCATAACATGGTTATACTACTTGATAGTTTCAGATAAGAGGAGACACCGAAATCCATACTCACAGGTGTTCCACCTTTGCAGCTATCCACGTCACAAGGTGACTTGTTAAAGGCAGTGCAACCCCAAGCCGTCTGCCCAACTGAAAGACACGATACACAGGCAGGCAGGAGTGGTTGTGCTGTACTGGTCACTCTCGGGTCCTGAAGAGCATGAGTATGGTACCTAGGATGCCTTGTGAGCCTCTTCCTCCTTGATGGGGAAATAAGGAACCATGAATCTGACCAGGAGGTGCAGGAGCCCTGCGGAAAGACTGCATCTCAGAGGGATGGTTTCAAAGTGCTGACTGAGGGGCTGGGCAGATAGGTCAGCAGCCTGAGCACCTACCTGCCTGGCAAGCACAAGGTCAGGAGTTTAGTCCTGGTACTACATACCATGCCAGCCCTGTAAGCAGGCCTAGTAGTACATGTCTGTAATCACAGCGCTAGGGAAGCTGAGACAGGAGGATCACTATGAGTCTCAGCTGACTGGTGAGACTGCGTATAAAAAAAAAAAAAAAAAAAAAAAAAAAAAAAAAAAAAAAAAAAAAAAAAAAAAAAAAAAAGTTGTCAAAGTGCTGGCCAAGAAAAAGAGACCAGTTTACCTGGCTGGTGGCAGCCACTGGAGAGACAAGTGTCACTACCTCAAAACAGTAGGTGAGGGATGGGTTAAAGGTCCTGCTAGAAGTTGAAGGCTTCCTTTGCAGATCATAAAACACTCCCAAAGAGACAGAACTCCTCCCAGGGTAGAGAAGAAGGACAGAGCAGGCACACTCCATGTGTGCAAGGAGGAGACCTTTGCTTACTCTTTTCTCCTCCGCCCTTTACATTCAACTACTTATTTTTCTGAGCATATCTAAGTGTAACATATAAGAAATTGGAATCCTACCTGAGTGGACTCAAATGTATGTATTACTTCTGAAGCTTCCTCTTATGGATGAGAATAGCCAGCCGGTCCTTCTGGATGGCATCAGGTTTAGATCAATGAATCTGTCCCAATTTTCAAGTAAAGAAGTAAAAGAATGTAAGAGTTCTGGAGAGAGTGTGGGCAGGGGAAAAGGTGGCAGAGAGGGGAAAGAAGCCCCCAAGAGATTAAATGTAGGAGAAACATGTTAAAAGGTACAAGAATTGACATCCGCCTTTCTTAGTGTCAGTCCTATTGAATATTAACAAAGGCTTTCTCTTAATTATCATATATTAGACGTGACAAACTGTTCAATAAGACAATCTGAGAATATTTTCAAGCACTGAACAGTAAGAGCTTCCTGGAGCTAAGTCTTTGAGCCCGGACACCTACAGGGATTACTCTATGCACTGTGTTGGTTTTGCCAGAACACAAAAGACACCTTGCCCCTGTGAGACTTTCAGGAATTTAGAAACTTCAGATGCTGTGCGTCACTGTCTCAGGTGTAAAATTATCATGCCCTGCACCCAAGCTCTCCCCTACACTGTCTTGCTCTGATGGTAAGGAGGGAAATAGGAGAGGTGTGCTAATCTATTTGGGGAATAAGGAGAAGGTGGTGGGACGATGGACAACGGACTCCCTAGGAGGCGATCGGGGTTCCACTAAAGAGAAAAATGTGTAAACTTGCTCCTAATTCACTCAGGGGTGGTGCCTTGCAATTCCCTTGCAAGATACAAAAACGCAAAACTGGAATCTTTGTTTTGCAAGTGCTCTTTTTTGAGCGCCTTGTCCAAAATGCCTAAGGCTTACCCAGCCACTGCGCCGTAAATCACTCAAAGAAGACAGTTTCTGACTGCTGATGTTTCTTTTCAAGAGGAAAAATATTATTGCACTTTACCCATAAAACCAAAATATTATGAGAATGTAAAAGAACAACAAAAAAGTAGAAACAAGTGTGTTTTCTGGAGCTCACCTCGCGTTAGACCAACCTCACGTTAGACATCGCACTTAATTCGTGTGCATCTGCACCGGCTTTGCCATCCTCTACACAGAGAACGCTCCTGTGCCCACTTCTCCCTGGCACCCCCACTGCACCTCTGCCTGGCAAACCTCTCTTCTGTCCCTTGACTACTTCCTGAGCATGGATTTCATTCAGAGGCACACAGCCGTCTTCCTCAGTCCTCTGCTCTTCACTCCTTAACTGGGCAACCAACCCACAGGGCCACTGAACGTCCTCTAGGGCCTGCCGCCGCTGCCTCCCGCTCTAGGACTTTGCGAACATCTTCTCCTACAGCGATACTGGATTACCGACAGTCATCACCCCCCCCCCAGCCCCTTTTCTAGCTTTGCACTATTAAGTCCCTAAATTGCCCAGGCAGGCCTTAAACTTGTGGTCGTCTTTTTTCGGTCTCTCAGAGTCCTGGGATTATGGGTGTGAAATCCCTCACCTGAGCCAGAAATGGCAATTTAGTGACTTCTCTCGACCCTGGATCAAAATTTTACAAAATTTTTCAATGCTTGAGATATAACCCAGTGTTAAAGCCCTGGGTTAAAGGGGGGAAAGAAAAACAGGGGAGGGAAAGGAAAGGAAAAGAAAGGAAAGGAAAGGAAAGGAAAGGAAAGGAAAGGAAAGGAAAGGAAAGGAAAGGAAAGGAAAGGAAAGGAAAATTTCTATTTCTTATTCATTTTCTGATTCTCTCTCCCTCTCTCTCTCTGTCTCTCTCCCTCCCTCCTCTCTTCCTCCCCTCTCTTTTCCCTCTGTCCTTCCCTCCCTCTCTCCTAGTCTTATAAATTCTCAAAGGTATTGTGCATGACTTAATATATTTCTTGGCTTCACGTATTTCTTTATTTGATTTTTTTTATCTATACCTGCCATATTTCCACAGGCAGAATTCTCACAAATTCTGACAGATAAAGTCACGATCAAAAGATCCTAGTGGTCCGGGTGTGTTAGCACACACCTGTAATCCCCACACTTGGAAGGCTGAGGCAGGAGTATCAGTGTGAGTTTAAGACCAGCCTGGGCTACAAAAGTGAGCTCAAGGCCAGCCTAAACTGCACAGGGAGACCCTGTCTGAAGAAAAAGAAAAAAAGATCCTAGCACTCTGCCTTCCCTTACTGTTCCCACTTGAGTCATGGTAGTGGCTTCTTAACATTTTAGTCTTATCTGCTTATTCCACAGAACTAGTGGTCACTACTTGAATATTCTTCCAAAAGCACTGGTTTCCCTTTCCTAATCTCAGCGCAAGAGCCTTTCATTTCTGTGTGTACTCACAGGCACTCGAAGTTTGCAGCGTGGCCATATCCTACCTCTCTCGTGTTATTGTGCACTTCGCCGCTCAGAACACTGAACGTGTTGCTGTGGTAACTGGCTTCCATGGTGGATACCCCAGTCCCGCAGTACCAGTCGCATCCATGTGGCCCCTCATGTGCCTTTTGGTTAGTTTTCTGACCTCCTTTTCATCCCTGGCCTGGTAAGTCCGAGGCTGCAGAACTTTGGAGGAGAAGTGTAAGATACTGGGTAGTAATTTAGGAATGATCTCCAGGAAGTCAGCTTCTCTCAGATTCCGGGGTTACCAAAATGTCAGTTTTCTCTCCAACAGCTCAAGAACACAAGAAAAGGGTGATGTGATTCAAACTAATTACATAAATTATTTAAGCATCACTGAGTTCTAAATGTGATGCCAGAAATTATAGAAAACCCAGTCCAACCTATCATCTGATTTCTAATACACAGCTAGAAGTTGCTCCACTTCCTCCTGGCCTTGGTTTTCCTAAGCTGCCTTTGATGGTTTGATGTCCTTTTACTTAATTGTTTGTGCTGTGTTATGTTTGTAGTGGTAGCACTAGAGATGGAACTTGGGCCCTTCAAGCTAAAGTACATCCCTAGCCCTTCCTTGTGTTTTCTTTTGAGAGGAATCTCACTAAGTCACTCAAGTGCCTAGGCTGGGCTTGAATTTCAATCCTTCTGCTTCATCCTCTCTGAGTACTGGGATTACAGGTACCATGGAAGCCTGCAGAAGAGGTAGACTTCGGTGCAGAAGTTCATCAACACTTCGGCCAGAGCTTTTACACACAGTTACCTTTACAATTGACCCTGAAAATAGTTCTTCCCAACGCACCTTCTTTCTCCTCAAGTTGACACAGAATGTATACCATATTATAAAAGAACACACTCATACACACACACACACACACACACACACATCTCAAACAACTAATCCCCTAGTAGCATCATACAGGCCTAAGTATCATACAGGCAGAAAAAGAAGGCAAAGGTTGAAGAAGGGGGAGAGTAGGGAGAAAAACCTCAGTCATTTATTCGCTTATTCCCACAACTCACCATGAATGTTAAGGTGACCAGTTTTACTCACCTTACTGACAACATTTTACTATGCATCTCACTGTCTGCACTGACTTACTACTTTAGAAATTCTTACTCAAGAAAATAAGTGTTGCAAATAATTTTTTTCTCAGTTCCAGTAATTTCCTAAAAACCACATTTAAGGTAACGTCCATCTGTTCATTTCTACAATCATGAATTTCCTCCCCCAGGGCCTTCAAAATTCCTGACCACAGCAATCTGAAACCATTACATTATACTTTTAACTGAATCTAAATTAACATCCCTACCACATTCCCAGAACACCTATCCCCAACTCCTCCACTCTCAACTACTCAGCTCTGAAAGACAAGTCAGACTTTGCGAATTTGCCATGCCCGCTTCACTCTAGCCTTCTGTGGAAGTACTACTCCCCCTTCGAGCACCAAGAAGAAATGTAGCTTTGTGTTATGGGCTGGCTGCCCTAGCAGTACAATTGACCCACTATCCCATCATTGTCTCCCCGTCATCGCTGTGGTCACCACTGATCTAAGACCACACACCATACTACATACCAGGCACTTGCTGAATGCTCTAGACATCCCATAAGCACATTCCTTAGGAAGCTCTAGACACTTTCATGCAGCAGATTTCCACAGTGACTGCTGTCGGAAGCCATCCATCGCTGCAGTGGCCCTGACCTGCATGATGCAGGTCCCTTCAGCACTATTAAAATAACTCTAAAACATGGAACACATGTACCTCTTCTTTCAGAATTAAAAAGAGGTGATCTTTCTCGTAGGAAAGATAAGTTAATGCAATAAATAAGGAAGTGTTGGGAGTTGGGGCAGAATGAAGGCAGGAACTCTAAGCAGGAGAAATGTATGTTGTGCCTTTCACCTCCAAATGAAGAATCACAGATGCCCTCTTGGCAAACGCAGAGAGGGAGACCGGGTGACTGTGCTTCCCAATGAACAATACATTGTAATTTCACTTTTGTGACACCATGCTTTTGACTTTGTGGTGCTGCCAGTAAAAACTCATTTTCAAGCAGCACCCACACACAACTTGCACCTCTCCTTAATTCACTTTTTCTGCTACAAGCCAAGAGCAGAGGTAGCCCTGGCTAAGGAGGACGGACGGCAGAGCACTCATCGGAGGAGGCCACATGCTGAATTAATCATGTTCCAGCTAGAATTTGCAATTCTTTGAGAGATGTTCAAGATGGTATGAAAAATTTAGAGGTAACAGGGAAAGAAGAAGAGAGGTTGTGAAGCAGAAAGCTTCAGAGAGCACTTTAAATGTGAAAGATACATTATAGTTTCTTGCATGTGAACGAGATAGCTCTGCTTACCCAGAATGCAATAAATAAGGAGCATGTTCTCAAGGAAGTGATTTTTCGATAAGAGCTTTTATCCTGGAGCGTAGAAATTTCAGACTGAATGATCATTTTCAGTGAATCATTTAAATATAAAACGCATCCATCTTAAGTTAGCATGACCTGTCAGTGCTGCATCAAGAAGAGTGTCAGTACAGGGTGACAAGCTCTGCCTAGGCAGGTCTCAGCCCTGCTGCCAGAGGAGTCTGAAGTGCAGTTTATCATCATCATCATCATCATCATCATCATCATTATTTATCTTTTATCCTCCCTTCTGTCTCCCCTATCATCTAAAGAGTTTCCTTTGTGATTCCCTAAGACCTCCCTTCTCACCACAACCTTCACTATTGGTCTTCTATATGAATTTATGCAAATGTAGGCTTTTTTGTAAATTTTCGGCTCAAAAACTAGATAACAGCCCTGATTCATCATAAAGTAAAGCCAAAAAAGATGTTTAGAGTAGTTTCTCTAGAGTTTTTCAAAAATTTTAAAGTTAGAAAAGAAATAGAAGAGTAAACGCCTGAACTAAGAAACTAGTCATGTCAGACAGTCTAATGCAATATTTAATTACCTTTGTAAATTCTGAACAAATACTGTCCTTCTTTGCTGAGGACACCTAGGCACTATTCCCAAACGATTTCTGCATATCTTGTTCTCAATTCCATCCCCGTCGCACTTTAATTTCCTTTCTTGTGGTAAGAAATGTGTTTTGTGCTGACCATAGAGGAGGAAGCAACCGGAAATCGTGTGTCTAGTAAACCACGAGGTCTGCCCAGTTATTGCAGGGAGTGTATCAGTTGTGCTGATTGATTTGGGATAGTGCCAAGGTGAATGGGCATGGTAGGCAGAGCCTCCACAGCCCTTGGTCTCCCTGAAGTCTCTGGCTATCCAGCTCCTCTAACTTTTACTTCTATATTGTCAAAAGAACATTTTTCTTCTGTTATTCCTAATTCCCACCTGTAAATCAGCAACTGCAAATTCATCCTTAGAAACCTACAATACAATTCAAGCTCTCTCTCAGCATCTTTGATGCCTTGCTTGTGGAGAAACACGTTCTTCTTATCATCAATTAATATTTGATGGGTTGCCAAATATTTATATTACTTATTACTTCCATTCCAAATCATTTACTTTCTTTTTTTATTTTTCTTTATTTTTAGTCTCCTAAATACTGGGATTATAGATGTGCACCACCATGCCCAGTCTAATTCACCATTTCATCACGCCCTGAGTGTAGGGCTGGCATGGCACACTGAGGATAGAACCCTGGTCCCTGTGTCTGCCGAAGCAGGCACTTTAGGCCCCTGAGCTATCTGGCTGGCCCCCAAATCATTTGCTTTCTGAACTCTTCTCCCCATCCTCTGGTTGGGGGGAGGGGCTTTCTCACTCGATATAGATTGCCCATGGCCATGGATAGCTGCAGCAGGCACTTAGCAACAGCTGTCCGAACTTAGCACCTAAAGGATGGCAAGATGGTCTTGATGGTAAGGATGGGAAAGGAGATCCACTTTCACCTGACTGAGAGCTTTCTTTTGGGTTCTCCATTACACCACGCTCCTTAGCAACTCAACAAGGTATTGTTCTGTCATCCTGGGGCAATCTCTATTCCCTGCCAGCCTTAGGGCTGACTTGGCTGCGTGCTTTTCACCTCAATATAAACTCTGTTGCTTCAGGAACAACTCTTCTGACCCCTGCTCCTACATGCTCAGCTTGTGCCCAGGGCTTAGTGCTCCCACATCACCCAGGACTTCCACTTTTCTGACAGCAAGCGCACTTAGCATACTCTATCGTGTCCACCACCGTTTATTCGAGTTGACTTCTATGCTAGAGTGTGAACACCACTGAGATAGCTTGCTCAGTACTTCCCCCCCCCCAGTGGATAGCAAATAATGTTTATCACATGAATGAAGGCAAGAATTGTTTTAGATTCTTTCTTATAACTGCTGAAATATCCAACAGAATAAGTAAACCATAATTAGCATTCAATAAAATGCTTATGGATTAAAAGCAAGAATAAGAACCCTAAGGATGTCGGCTGAATTCAGCACTGCCCCAAATCAATTGGGAAAATCTTGCCTACCAGGGCTCTTGCTTGTCTCTCAGTGGGTTTCCTTCCTGCCACTTGCCTCAGATAAAAGCTAGAAAGAATAGCATATGGGGGGGGGGGGAGTAATATGCAAAGGAGACAAAA
>PVJA010046193.1:0-15260 GCA_004027025.1 Myocastor coypus | reverse complement strand
TATTTTTTCCCCCTCTTTTGACTTTCAGTCTATGAATTTCTTTTTGAGTTTCTTTATACAGTACATTGTTAGATTTTGTTTCTTGATATGTTGTGCTGGTTCTATTACTCTGATTGGTGAATTAAGACCACTTACATTGATGACTATAACTGATGGATATTAGCTTTCCTTTCCTACTTTAGGGTATCCACTTTTTCCTTCTCTTTAATTGATTCATTTCTGTTGTTGTTCTAGAAGTTATAGACATTTTTAGAATATTGTTAGTACTCTGTAAGATTTGTTTGGTTGTCATGAATTTCTTTAATTGTTCTTTGTCAAGGAAGTTTTGCAGGGTACATAAATCTGGGTTGGAAGCTGCTTTCTTTCAGGATCTGAAATATTTCATTCTAAGTTCTTGATTTGATGGCTTGTGTTGAGAAATCTGATTCTGGTGGGCTTTCCATTATAGGTGACCTGTTTTTTTGTTTTGTTTTGTTTTTTCTCTAAGAACTTTTAATATTCTATTCTTTTGCTAAATTTCAGGGATCTTTATTATTATGTGCCTGGATATACACTTAGTTTGATTATGGATAAATGGAGTTCTATATGCCTCACTTAACTGTATGTCAGATTCTTTTCCCAGGCTTATGAAATTTTATACTACTACTTCTACAAGGAGCTTTTTTATGTCATTTGTTTTGACTTCTGCTCTTGTTGTTACCTATCAATCTTATCTTGCTTTTCTTTGCAAAATCTTGCAGGACTTACATTGGTATTTCCTGGTTCCTTGATATTTTTGTGAGCTCTTTCCTTTTGCATACATTAGCTACAATTCTGTCTTCAAGTTCTGGAATTATATCTTCAGTTTTGTTCGATTGGTTTTGCCAACCTTCAATTTCCTGGATATCTGTTTGTATCCATATCATGAATTCTAGTTCTTTCATGTATTATTCATTCAATGTTTCTGTCATTTTCCTATTCCCTTCTATTTTTTAAAATCTATGTTTTCTTTCGATGTATTAAGCAATTCTTTCACGATTGTTGTCATTTATTTTTCTACCTGGGATATTACTTCTGATCTGATTTCTTCTGTAACCTGATGGAGATGGTCCTTTACTTTACCTTTACATCATTTCAGAAATTTTATGAGTGTGACTTCAAAGGTCCTCTACAACCTTGTTTCCTGGACTTGTTTTGAGTAGGTGAGAGGTCTGTCATTGCATTTTGCTCTTTTTTTTTCTTTCCTGATGTTCATCCAGACTTAGCAGTGATGGTAAAAGGGTAGGGTGTGGGTGACCAAGGCTTCTATGACAGCATAATAGCAGAGCGTGGTGCACCAAGTCTGCTGTTGTTGGCAGGAGAGGTGGCTACAGCTCAGCCATGCTCTAGCAGTGAAGATTGGAGGAGGCAGAGCAAGGGTCACTTGGTCCCTGTAGGTGTTCTGTGTTTGCCTGTCTTCTATGATGGTGGAAGAAGCCACTGCAGCTCAGCTGAGCTCTGACAACAGTCTATAGTGATACTGTAATCCCTGCAGTAAGAAGGCTGACAGTAGGACCACAAATTCAATGCCAGCCTGGGCTGCTTGTAAGACTCTCTTCTTCATTCAAGCACTCTTTTGAGAAGGAATAATTCACAGCAATGATGTCATAGTCACAGATGTCTGCATTTGTCCAGAGAGCAAGGCTGCTGGGAATCACAGCAAATGCTTACTGAGGGTCTGGGGGTGGCTACAGTGTACCACCTCCAAGAAGAGCCCTGAGGAAAATGTAATACAGCATATCTGTAGCTTTTGATATGCAGAACATCTTCTTGCACTGAAATGTCATTTAAAAAGTTTTTGTGCCATTATACCAGGACTCTAAAACATTGAAGATGTTAACTTTCAGTGACAAAAAGTCAAGTAAAGTATAAAGTGTACTTTGTAGCTGGGAATGGTGTCACATGCCTGTAATCCTAGCACTTGGGAAGCTGAGGCAGGAGGATTGATGTGAGTTTGGGACCAGCCTGGGCTACAAAAGTGGGCTCAAGGCCAGCCTGAACTGCATAGCGAGACCCTGTTCAAAAAGACAAAAACAATTTTAAAAAAGTACTTTGCTAGGAGGACAAAAGAGACACAAGTTTTAATGTTTTATGTCCTAAATTGTAATGATCTAAAGAAGTAACATTAGCAATTACCACCACCATAATTACTGCCAATGTCTCTAGTATCATTGATTATCTAGCACAGATTTTAAAAAAGGATTGCCAAAAGGGACTGTGCCAAGAAGGAAAGATTTTTTAATCAAAGAAAGAGAGTAAATTCTAAAGTAAATTATGCATTCTTATACTACCATTATCTTTGTTGAAATTAAGCAAGGGAACCCAAGTGGAACAAAGAACAAAGGTAAGCGAAGAAGGAGAGCTACCTCACCTTCTACTGGAAAACACAGTGAATTCTTTCTTGAATGATGTATTAGTCAGTGATGCATTTCTGTGACCAAAGCAGCAGCGAAAACAGCTTACATGTGACAAAGTTTATCAGGGTTTACAGTTTCAAAGTTGCAGTTCATAGTCAGCTGGCTCTGTTGCTTTTAAGCTTGCAGTGAGGCAGAAACGCCATGGCAGGAGAGTGTGTGGAGGAAGGAGACTACCTCATAGCACTTGAGAAAGGGAAGGGGTGAGAGAGAGGAAGGGAGGGAGAGAGAGAGAGAAGAGAGAGAGAGAGAGACAGAGAGAGAGAGAGAGAGAGAGGGAGAGAGAGGGAGAGAGAGAGGGAGAGAGAGGGAGAGAGAGACAGAGACAGAGACAGACAGACAGACAGACAGACAGATAGATGGACATAGACACAGAGAATCAGACAAGAGAGACACATCCAGAAAGACAGAGACAAAAAGACAGGCAAAGGGGACAGGTACAACCTTCGAAGACCTGAATCCACTGCCCTACTTCCTGCATCGCCTGCCTCTCCAGATGAGTCCAATGGACCATTCCATCCAGGCATCAGAGCCTTCATGAGTCACTCCTCCCTTTAGGTCCCAGCTTTGAGCACAGCTGCCAAGGGGATGAAGCCCTCATTTCAGAGTCTTTGGAGGACATTTTCATGTAAATTATAAAACACAGTGATCATTAGACATGCTATCCGTATCAGGCAAATGTACACCTAGCATCTTGTTAAAGATCTTTAGTAGTTGAAATGAAACCGATTCTTAACACCACAGAAATACTGTTTTCTTCACAACTCAAACTTTTGTGTGTATGTGTGAAACTGGGGATTGAACTCTGGTCCTTGTGCCTGCCAGGCAAGCACTTTTTCTACCAAGCTATCTCCCCAGCCCAATAACTCAAACATTCTTGATGAAGCTTTCCGCCCAATAAACACATCAGCATTGCTACTTTCTTATTGTCAGCTTCCTTATCATTATATATTAAGGAGATTCATCCCAAATTAAGCTAACTTGCTTTGGTGCCTTACACTTTTACGCTTGCCTCACAACTCAGTTCTGTTAACATTTTTTCCCTCAAACCAAGATTTTACAATAGTGAAAGCGGTAAACAGATTTACATTCTGGAGCAAACATCCAAATCTGAGTAGCTACTCAAGATTATTTTCGTCATTACACTGTGACATCAAAATTCATTTCCATGCTAAGCTTAAACCATAAATCACTTTTGCTGACGGAGTAATCACCATCATGTTCAAGTCACATATGCGGAAAAGAACTACCATGAAGGAATATGTGATGGTTGTCAAGTTTAATGGAAAATAGTTCCATATGAATTTGTTCTGACTTGATTTTTTTTTATTATGCATTTGAGGGAAGGGTGTCCAGAGTGTTCAGAGTCTCACTACTGGACTGAACTTGTAGGGATCTGCCTGTTTACAGCCTCCCAAGAGCTGGGATTACAGGTGGATGCCAGCACGTCCAGTTTCAATTTCTGTCTCAGTGTACCCCAGGGATGGGTTGGCACAGCAGACCCAGGATTGAACCTCTGGTCTGTGTGCCTATTTTCAAGTACTTTAATCCACTGAGCTATTTAACTGGCTCTTCCCATATTATTTGCCAGTTCTTCTGTGTCAATCTATGATGCCACCGGTATTTAAGTTACTTTTCTGACTCTGCACCACCCCCAAGCAACCCTCGTGGCTTCGTACCTTTGAGTTCATGTATGCTAAACCCCTGCTTCTACCTGCCCTACCTCTAGACCCATCTCCCAACCTGCCTGTCAACTATTTGCTGTTGTTGTCACTAACTGGACATCTCCTCAGACAATATGCAGACCTATGTCTCCCTAAAACTGATAATAACAGCTCCCCTACAGGTTCAGCCTGGAGACAAAGTCTCCCTAAAGGACCTCAACCCTCCATCCAACATGTCTCATTGGTCAGGCCTACACACCACCATCTTGAGCATGCCAAATGCCTCAAAGCTCCTGGGAAGACAAGCCTGGGTCCACTGGTCCAGTTGCAAAAGGGGCCTATAGCCAACCAATCAACAAACAGATCGGCAAACTTGGCTATGTCAGTCTGTCTCCCCTACAAAACTTCTTTTCAAATGACCCCTCATCTTAGCTTCAGTCCCAAAATGAGGGCCATATTCTTCCTGACAATCTACCTCTTATTTCACCACCACTGAACACTCTACCAACAACCCAACAATTACATTGGAAATTTGTCGCCTACACTTGACCTGCACCTCCTTATAGGAAAGTTACTGATGGCCCCTATCAATGGCAGTCAGCCCTTAGCTCTTCCCACTGCCTTTCCTCCTTTTGCCCTTCCGTCTCTCTGATCTTTGATGCCTGCAACCTCCACCCTTTTCCCTGTAGCTCATGAGACTGGCATCAAACATCCAGCCACAAAAATAACTCTGCATCTGCAATGTACCCACCTCTCTCTGCAGTGATAATTGCCCAGCCTGGAAAGACATTTTGGCACACTCTCCAGATTGGAAAATATGAACTTTCCATATCAATACTGGGCACCCATACTGGTCACCAACTTTCCCAGGTGCCCACACAAAGCCTGCCAAGGTGTCCCTCCAGCTCATTCCCTCTCAAGTAACAGGCACCTCATACCACTGCAACTATGTTTATCTCACCATCTATAACCCACAGTCAGGCACATGGGACCATAGGGCTATCCTCATTGTTTGGACTGATGCCACCAGACAAGTCCCACCTGGGTTCCTCCATATCCACAAGACACCTTTCATGACCCCCCCATACTGTTGCAGAAATCACTAAGCCTGATGCCTCCAATAACCGCACCTTGATGATCCTCATGACCCGCAAACTCCTCTCCTACAGTCCTACTAATCTGTCTGAGTTCTGGCTCTGCTCCTCTGTACACCAACCAGACCTAAAGGCCGCTCCCCCTAGCACCCTCTGCTCAAGCGCTTGCCCATTTACTCGAAGACCCCTAGCCCTAGCCATCCCCCTCATGTCCTTCACTACCGCTTATAAACTTCCCTGCTCCACAGGATGCTCCATGAGCCTTCCAAGTAACTCCCTCCTCCCCTGCCTCATGTAAAAATTTCACACAACTCTTCCAACTTACTTCCTCCATTTACATCTGCCTTCCACAAGGTCTGTAATGCGCTCTGGCTCTAATAGATCCTAACCTGTTATCTATGCAAAGGAGGAATTTGCCGTTGGATATTTCTCAGCCAAACTCCCTACACCATCACACACAAAAAGCAATCCACATAGGATTCCTCATAGGCTCAGCCTTGATGGGAACCGCCTTAGGAGCTGCCGGCTTAGGAGCATCCCTGGGGTTCTATCCACAGATGGCCGACCAGCTGGCTGGAGAATTTGATCATGTAGCCACCATACACAAACAGGTACAACAACTGGCCTGTATGCTATTACAAAACAGACTAGTCCTCCATTTGACAACTGCAGAAAAACTTGGAACTTGTCTCTTTTTAAAAGAGGAATGTTGCTATTATGTTAACCAGTCTAATATTATATACCAAAAGATCCAAGAATTAAGAGATAGAGCACAATAATAATAATAATAATAATAATAATAATAATAATAACAATAATAACCCTAGTCTGGAACATAGTAACTAAACTCACAACTCCAAATTTTAACCACATGCTTCTCTTAGATTACCCCTATCAAGCCTTACTCCAACAAGACCCTTTCAACAACAACACCCCTTTATCCTTATCTCCAGACTCACTGCCCCATGATGCCCCCACTCAGCAGGAAGTAGTCAGATGATTTCTTTACCCATTTTCTATCAAATGAAAATGGGGATGATAGGCCAGGAGTGAAAGATTTTTGGGTACCCTGCATCAAACACTCCCCTACTTGGCTTCCTAGGCACTGTGCCCCAACCTCAACCCTGTCCCATGTGGTACTCTGGTCTTGGCTCACTTCCCCTTGCCCCATGCTGACCTCAGCTTACTTCCCTCTGATCTAAGCAGAATTAAACCACAAGGAAGAAAAATGACATCCATATGAGCTCTGGCATTTCCAACCTGTGGCCACCCTTCCTAGAAGATCCTTTAAAGTTTCCTGCCCCCCACCCCCCTTTAATCAGGGCTGTCCATGAGACAGCCCTCCACATGAGCTTCCAATAAATCCACTTTTTCTCACATCAGTGTGTCTGGTCTGGTCCTGCATGGATTTGGCTGCCTCGGATTGCCCTTTCAATTTCCAAGCAAAAATCTTTAACTAAAAGTCTTACCTAGACCTCAGCAATTATATGTAGTGTTACGCGGTACACAATCTATAAAACAGTAGCACCTTGGCCTGTGACTGGTTCATGCTGATTAGTTCAGACCCATACCTACTGATTCAAGCATATTGATTTGCTCCAACATAGGCCTGTTGCTGTCAGGGCAGATATCTCTCAAATGAATTGGAGGTGTTGTGGATAGTTCTAAATGCCATAGCAGTTAGGGAAGTATGAGAGAACTGCCACTTCTCAATGAAAAGAGAGCTAAAATTGGAACTGCCACCATTTGAAGAGACTCTCTAGAAGTAGAACATGTTAGCCAGGGATTAGGGACGTAACAACAGAGCAGCATCTCTCCTTGTCCCTCTCCTTTAGGTGTGATTGCCTTGGCATTTCCTTAGGACAGTAGCAACTCCTGAGCAGTGGGGGTGGGGGCGGGGTGTGTCCGAGTCTCTTCTTAAAGTTGGTGGGAAAGCTGCAGTGAAGGAGCCTCAGGGGTGGAAGGATGACAGTGCAGCAGGCTTTCCAAGTCCATTGTTGAGTCCACCTGGGAGTAGACTTCAGAAGCATCATCGTTTGCTCCATTAAGGTGTACATTTGTTTTTGTTTTATTTTGTATATTTATTAAACACATTTGATTTAAATTCAAGAAGATGAGGACATGACCTTTAAGAACTATTTCTCATTTGCACATAATTTAGTACACTTTCCAGTTTAAGTATTATGCTACGATTTTTTCTTTTAAATACATTTACTTTATTCTGCTACAATTTATACTTTGTTCTTAGTATTATCTCTTATTCTATCAATTAAATTCATTCTATATTGATCAGGTTTGTTCAGCAATTGTCATTATTCAAATCTTGTCCTTTTTTATTTTAGGAAGTGTGACCTTCAGTGCCTAACCTGACCATAGAACTTTCTTATAGTACAAGTAAGAAGTATTACAAAAAAAAAAAGTTAAGAAAAATGGACTCTCTCGTCATTTCTTTTCCCCATTCTTGATGGGCATGACCAATCTTACTCCTTTAAAAGCTTCTAAATGAGATCATGAGACACTCTTTCAGATGACTGAGGAAAAGTTGGTGTTAGCACTTGGTCCCCACAATTAAACACTGAAAATATTTGGAAGAATTTTGTGAGTATTCACAGTCCCACGTCCTAATCTTTTTCAACAACTATGATAAGAATTATACGAAGCATAATGTCATGGTTCACCTAGGGAGCCTGGCCCAGGAAAATGAGGACCTACACCCACGCAAAGACTCCACACTCCAATGATGGCAGAGATGCAAAGAGAAGATTGTGCTCAAAACAACTTCAATTGCCTCAGTGATCATTAAAGGCAAAAGAAACCAGTGGGCCCATGACCGATGCTGTGGGCCTCATTAGATACTCGTGACCATTACACAACCCTGGTGCAGAAGAAATAGATCCAGTCATGAATAATACTGAGTTTCTTAGCACTGACCTAAGTTTCAGGCCAAGTCCAAATTCAAAGGCAGTCAAGACCTACTCAGGCACAATTAGGCTGAGAGTGAATTTGCTGCTATTGTTCATGTTAGTGTACGCTCTCTGCAGGCTGAACAAGGCTCACCCACACGGAAGGGCATACTTCTGCATTCTGCCTAGCTGCTAATGTGGAGCTCATCCAGGAACATCTGCCAGATACGCCAAGAAACAATGTTTAACTGAGCACCTGAGCACCTCGAGACCCAGTCAATTGGACACATAAAATTAACAAGGAGCATTGGTGTTTCAGCGGGTAGCGGGGATGCTGACTCTCTAGGTCTTCTGGTCATCCCAAGGACATAGTACTACTTCTGGATCTGCCTATGCCAAACACCAAACAAGTGGCTTATGCTCTTCAAAAATATTCATCTCATAAAAATACAAGAAAATGATGAAGTAAATTACAAGACTGAAGGTGACTTAACATCAGTACACACACACACACACAAAAAAAAAAAACACATCAGTACACAATCCTATACCAGAAAAAAATTATGTAATAGCATTATTATGCCTGGTGTGGTGTAGCACACCTGTAATCCCAGCACTCAGGAGGCTGAAGTAGAAGAATCTGCAAGTTCAAGACCAGTCCAAGCTATAAAGTGAGTTCCAGGCCAGCCTGAACTGAGTATGGAGATCTTCATTCAAAAAGGAAAAAAAAAAAAAAAGTTATAAAAAGGTGTTATACAAGTCCACTAGTACTTTCTAGATGAAAATAATAAGTAAAAATATATCTCTTTGCAGATAAAATTCTTATATATAAAATATTCTTAAAAAAAACAGAAAGCACTGTTACAGCTAATGAATGAATTCAGCAAAATTATGTTACATAAAATCCATAGGCAAAAAAATCAATTACTTCTTTATGTGTTCACCATGACCAATCCGACAAGGAAATTAAGAAAACTATTTCATTTATAATGGCATCAGAAAAAAGCAAAATGAAAACTTTAACACTGCTGAAAGGAATTGAAGAATACCTAATAAACAGAAAGGCATCTGTGTTTGTGAAGGACTTATGATTACAATGCTCTGCAAATTAATCTGTAAATTCAGGTCCAATCCAGCTGGTTTTTCTTTTGTAGCAATTGACAAAATATTCTTAAAATTCATAGAAAATACGAAGGTTCAATATGGTCTAAACAAACTTTAAAAAGAAGCAATTTGGAGGATTCACACTTCCTAGTTTCAAAACTACAAAATCTAATAAAAAATTGTTACTGTAGTTTTTCCATAATGTAAGCATATTGCACAGATCAGTGGAAGAGCTTTAACAGTGCAGAAATAAACTCCATATTTGCATATTTACAGGAAATTGATTTTCTTTCTTTTTTTTTTTTTGTATTTTAGGGAAGGGTCTACAGGGTTTTCAGGGTCTCACTAGATGGGACTTGTAGTGATCTGCCTATTTACAGCCTCCCAAGAGCTGGAATTACAGACACATGCCATCATGCCCAGTTTCAATTGCCACCTCCTGAGGCCCGGGGATTGAATTCCCAGCCCCAGTGCCTGCTTGCAGGTGTTTTAATCCACTGCAATATTTGGCTGACCCCTGATTTTCAACAAAGGTGTAAAGCAAATTAATGGCAAAAATAAGTATTTTCAACATACTATCTACATGCCAAATAATTTGGATGTACCTGACATAATAAAAAATAACCCCAATAGATCATGACTTGAATATAATGTCTAGACTATGATACTTTCTGGTGGCAAAAGTCTTGCACTAAATAGTTTTCTTAAGTAGCACAGTTATAACACATACAACCAAGAACAAAAGTAGATCAACTGGATTTGATCAAAATTGTAAAATGTGCTTCAAAGGCACTGTCAGTATCTAAAGAAATCTTGCAAATATTTAGACCTTCAGTAATTTGAATACCCGTTTCTCTGAGGAAGATATTCAAATTGTCAGTAAAAACATGCAAATGTGTCCAACATTTTCATCATTAAGAAAATAGTTATAAAAATACTTTCTGTAGAATATTGCATTCGACAGACTTTGAAGACTACACTGACAGTCACTGTTGCAAGTGTCAGGGAGGACACGCAGAAATGCAAATGCGTGTATATGGAGGCAAGGAGCGCTAAACAGTGCATCTGCTTTGGAAAATAGATTCAGCTCCTCAATCTGTTGAACTTAGAATTACAGCACAACTACTGAAATTTCACTACACCAGAGAAGTAAAAGCCTATGTCAATGCAAAATTTGTAAAGACTATTTAGCCAAAAGGTAGATCCAAACAAATGCCTATCAACTGAAAAACTGATTTAAAACGTGGTGCCCCTGTACAAAAAATGTGATTTTGACATAAAAAGAATAAAGTACCAAAACAAAAACTTTATATTTTCAATAAAAAGAATAGGTGCTACCACATGGATGAATCTTAAAACATACTCAATGAAAGAAATAAGTCTCTAAGGGCCACGATTGCATAATTCCACCTATGCAATTGGTCAGAACTGGCAGATCTGTAGCAACTGTTGATTAGTGGAAGGCTAAGACTGGTGAAGAAAGGAGAGAAAAACTGGTAATGAGTGTCAGGATTCTTTTGGGATGACAGAAGCAATTGAGAAGTGGATTAGACCAATGACTTTTATAACTCTATAATAAAACTCACTGTGTTATACACTTAATAGATAAATTTTGGAGCCCAGCAGGATGGCTCAGTGGTCTAAAGCGCCTGCTTAGGAAAGTTTAGGCAGCTGCAGGGACCGTGGTTTGATCCCCAGAACGATATGATGCGCCAGCCCTGCCCTCAGGGCAGGCTGAGCCGGCCATAAAAATAAACAAACAAAAAAAAAATAGATAAATTTTATGGAATATAAATTAAATCACAATAAGACTGTTAAAAATAATATGTAAACATAGAAAAATGATGCACTTACTGACAAATAAGTCATAGATCTAAGAAAAGATGCATCATCTTCATTAAAGGATGAGGGAGCCCTGTGGCGCAGAATATGAGAAATTTCTAGGGGCCAGACCAGCAGATGACAGTGAGTGACCAAAACAGAATTTAGTGGTCACAGCATAGTAGATGCTGCTAGTAATATGAGGTAGCTCGCAGGTGGATTCCTCCCCAGAGGCTCCAGGCATGAAAGCCGCTGATCTGACACCCTGATGTAAGCACTGAGATTTTCAGTGAAGAAGAAAGCCTTGGATTTCTATTTGATAGCACTGTGAGCTTACATGGCCATTGATTAACCTGCAAAGTTCATGCTGATTTGCTATGAAAGGATAGAAAACTAAACACCACAGTGTCCATTTCCTAAAAATGAGAATATAATACTAACTACTTCATAAGGGAGTAGGTGCTTTTAAAATATAAAACCATATGAAATACTAGGCAGTCTTTGGTAAAGGTTATTATTTTAGATTATCTCATTATCACTGTTATTGAGGTCAGATAAGCAAATTTTTAAAAAGAAATTAGCATATCCTCCAGTAGTAAATTCATAACAAGCTCCATTCATTCATTAATAAGCCAACCAGGATGTTTTGGCATTCCTGGAAAGGAAGAACATTCTCCGTAATAGATTGGCTTTTACTCAATATCAGATGTATAGAAACGATGGCATTTCTTAGCGAAGATAGTAATCTCAGCCTTTAAAGTATTCCTTGCAAGTATACCTGTCAAGTTTTGAAGATGGGTGGAAAATTATTTAGACAGCAGGGAGCATTTTTATAAATGTCTCCTGAATATTGTGTTTAAAATGTTACATAATAACCACAAAACCAAACTGCTGCCAACTAAGAGAAAGAAGGTGGCGTTCATGGAATAGACAAAGAGGGTACCCAGAATAAAGTTGCCCATATAAAATGTATTAAAGGATTTTGTATCAACTTACCCCACAGGCACAGATGATGCCATATTCTGAAACTGACTTATGTGCACTTAAGACTACGTGAAGGAAAATGGCACTTATTCCCAGGTGACATTCATCATTAGCCATGAAACAGAAACCATCAATGCTCATAATATTGGGTGAGACCAGGCTTTCATCAGCTGATTTATAATTGTGTTTATGTTTCATAATACTGTCAAAATTGCCTTGCATAACTCTCCTTATTTATCAAGTAAGTGTTAGGTCCACTCCTTAATCTTCACAGACCATGCAATTGAAAACAACTTTTAAATATAAATAAATGCATGTACATATATGTAATTATATATTATTAAATATATATTAAATTAAATTAAATAATTTTTAAATCTCTGTACTTAACAGAAATGTACCATAAACTGATCAGAGCAATGGGATAGCTTCAAGTGAAGATCCAAAGATCTGTGAAAAAGTAACAAAAACTAAAAGGCTAAAGAAATGAATCTGGAACAAGCACACTTAATGAAGTTAAACTGACATCATATAACTTTTGTGAGGAAATTAAAATACACTTTTAAGAAAATTATTAACTAGGAAGAATCAGATATCTACTTATGATAAATAACTTTTACACCTGGCATCTCTAGCTCAAGAAATCAATCTTGTGGCTTGGCACGATGGCTCAGTGGTCTAAAGTGCCTGCTTAGGAAAGCTTAGGCGGCTGCAGGGACCGCGGTTCGATCCCCAGCACCACATACTGTGCCAGCCCTGCCCTCAGGGCAGGCTGAGCCAGCCATAGAAATAAATGAATAAACAAACAAAAGTTCTGAAACAAGAAAAAAATAAAATAAAAAAAATTCTTAAAAAAAGAAATCAATCTTGTTCCCCAACTTACATGTAAGTCTATTTATTTCATATTGCTCTTGTATTTTGAATCGAAAGAGAATTCTTAACACTTATCATCCTTGATGTACGTTAATTATAGAAGAAAGGTTTGCATGTTTTTTTAATATTTTATTTTTTATACTCTTATTACCTTTAATAAGAAATAACAATGAGACAGTGCCAGCCATCTGGGTGAGTCACAGCTATTGCTTGACCACTTTGCTCTCTGTGAAAGCCTGAGAGAATGTTTTCTCTATAGGTGGCTCTCCTTAGGTACACTATATGTCATCGATCCTTTTGCTCTGTCTTCCCATAATCTCCTTGTACAGAAAATTTGGGACGCCACTGAGTTACAGCATGTTACAGTACAAGTTCTCTTAAGTCCTGAGTCCTCGCTGATCTTGAAGGGCCAGGGGCAAAATATTGGCTATCCTTGTAGCCCTTCTTTTTCTCTAACTTTTTGGTCTGCAAGCTTAAGTTGTTAACCCACCAGAAGAGAAGCTTACTGAAGCTATTACTCTATAAGATAGGTACTTGAGTTTACATCACTCAATATGAAATATTTCATATTTCTGAATATGAAATACTTTAGATTTAACATGGAACTGGTAGCTTGCTTTCTTTCTTTCTTTCTTTCTTTCTTTCTTTCTTTCTTTCTTTCTTTCTTTCTTTCTTTCTTTCTTTTGTGGGACAGGGGTTCAAACTCACGACCTTGCACTTGGCAGACAAGCGGTGTGCCATGAAACTATTTTCCAAGCCCATGAACTGGTATTTTCCATGAATCACTGATAAGAAAAAAAAAAACAGTTGCATATTTTTACACAAAAATTTAGAAATCTAACCATATACAAAATTGTATCAGGTCAATCCTATGGCATTTTTCCTTGTCTCTTACTCTATTTTATTACCCTTTTTGTTTTTTCAAAACAAATATTTACTTGAGAGATAGGATGGCAATAACTGATATGACATTAGAAGCAGCACACATCTAAATAAACAGAATGACAGGCATTCCAAGTATGGTTTTAGTATTATACACTGCTATCCTCAGTGTCAGAAACCTGTTGGAGATTCTTAGGACAATTGTCTAATTCATCCTGTGTACGTAAGTGCATAGTTTTGCTCCTGCCTTGTTTCCTAGCTTTTCTGCTTGCTGTATCTTTGTTGTTTAATCTTGAAATTCTTGACTTTCATTTAGCTGTTATGCCTTTCCATTTTGATTTCTTCTTTTGAATTTTTACAATAAGGAGAATGTACAATATTTACACATGTAAGCCTGGTTTATTTCACTTATGAGTATATGTTCAAGACACATCATTTATATGCGTCTTGAAGTCTTCAAGTTTATCATTATTTGTAGCTCAATAAAATTCCATTGTATAAAAACACCACATCTTTTTTAACCATTCTTCAGGTGATGACCATTTTTGTTGTTTCAAGATTTGGCTAACGCAAATTGCATTGCTATAAACATATAAGCACATACATCACTATCATATGATGTGTTAAGTTTTTCTGGGAAAATTCACCTTAGGGGAATAGCTGGATTGAATGGGATTTCCAGTCTGAGTTGTTAAAGGAGTCGCCACACTGATTTCCACAATGGTTGCACCAGTCAACATTCCCACCAACAGTGGAGAAGTATTCCTTTTTCCCACAGCCTCCCCAACATTTGCTGTTGGTTCATTTCTTTATAATAGCCATTCTTTCTGGGATGAGATAGTATTTAAGTGTTTTAATTTTCATTTCATGGGTAGCTAGCCATGTGGAGCATTTCTTCATGTATTTATAAGCTTCTCATATGTATCCCTCTGAGAAGTGTGTGTTCATCTCAGATGCCCATTTCTGGATTGTGTCTTTGAATTTTAGGTCCCTAATGTTTTCAGTGCTTTATAAATTCTAGACAGAAGGGCTTTGTCTGAATACTTATTATTTAAAATATTTTTGAAATTGTGGGCTGTCTTTTTACTCTGTTGGTAATTTCTTTTGAGGTGCAAAAACTTTTCTTCAAGAGACGACCTCAGTTGTTGATTCTTTTAAGTGTTACATGTGTAGTTTGATCTTTGTCTATGAACTGTTTGCCTACCTAGATGTCTTCAAGATTTCCTCTTACTTTCTCTTCCAGGAAATTTAGTGTTTCTATTTTAATATTTAGTTCTTTAATCCATTTTGACTTTATGTTAGGGAATGGTGATAGACCTGGGTCAAGTTTTAGTTTTCGGCATGTAGAAAGCCGCTTTCTCCAACACCTTTTGTTAAAGAGGCTATCTCTCTTGCAGTAAACATGTGTGGCCCCTTTGTCAAAATTAAGGTGGCTAAGTGTGTTTGTACTGGATTTTACATCTTCTAATTTATTCCACTGATCCTCAGGTCTACTTTTTTTTT
>PVJA010046192.1:0-15246 GCA_004027025.1 Myocastor coypus | reverse complement strand
ACTCCAAGGTGGTTCTTCTACAGAGGTTCCTGACTCTTGTGTTGGGGCTCTGGCTGCTAGCTTTTCTGAATCCTGGGGGATGTGGTCTGTAGGTGGAGGTGGAGCTTTGGGATTGAGTAGTCCTGGTAGGCTCGTGGACCGGAACGATTGCCAAACGGGCTATTTGATGGGTTCAGTGCTGGAGCTTGGGCCGCAGCGGTTGCGCAGGCTCAGCTCCCAGCGGTGGGGTTTGGGCTGGGCTGGGACAGGAAGTTAGTCTCGGGAACGCAGAGAGCTCTTGTGTCATTTCTAATGCTGCGTTTTTGGGGGTTTTTTTTTCTATCGCTATTTTGGTTTGTTGTTGTTGTTGTTTTAATTTTTATTTTATGTTATTTTTCTTCTTTCAGAACTTTTTTTTTTGTGGGACCAGGGTTCGAACTCACGACCTTGCACTTGCCCAGCAGGCACTTGTGCCTCGGAGCTATCTCCCCAGGCCCCTTTCAGAACTTTTGTTTGTTTATTTATTTATTTTTATGGCTGGCTCAGCCTGCCCTGAGGGCAGGGCTAGTGTAGCATGTGGTGCCAGGGATCAAATCACAGTCCCTGCAGCCACCTAAGCTTTCCTAAGCAGGCGCTTTAGACCACTGAGCCATCCTGCCAGGCCCCTCTATCACTATTTTGTATTCTTTAAAACTAAAAAATAGCAGGGGCTGGAGAGATAGCTCCGTGGCACAAGTGCCTGCCTGGCAAGTGCAAAGTCATGAGTTCAAACCCCAATCCCACATAAAAAATAAAAAAATAAAAAATAAAATTTTAAATAATAATAATAAAATAAACTCATTGAGAAAATGAGTTTAGACAAGCCAAAGGTTGGGAATAAAATATTTACAAAAGTCCTATCTAATGAAGGACTTCTGTCCAAAATATACAAAGAATGTTTAATAATCAATATGAAAACAAACAACCTAGGACTGGGGAGATAGCTCAGCGATGTAAGTACCTTCCAGGCAAGTACAAGGTCCTGGGTTCAAAATCCCAGGTACCAAAGGAGAAAAAGAAAAAAAGAAAGCAAATAGTCTAACTTGAAAAGTATCAAAATACTTTGATACTCCATCAAAAAATATTGTAGATGGCAAATAATTATATAAGAATATACTGTTTAATGCAATTAAAATAATAAAATGCCTCTATATGCCTATTAGACTAGCCAAAATTCTGATATCACCAATATCTATGAAGGATGTGGAATAACAGGAACTCTTATTCAGTGGTGATAGGTATGCAAATTGGAACAACCACTACAGAAGGCAATGTGGAAGTTTCTTAGAAATCTAGATAAACTTTGCCCCTGGGACTCAACAATATACTTCCTAGTATTTAGCCAAAGGAGTTGAAACCTTTGTTCACAACAAAACTTGCACCTGAACAATAGTTTCTCTGGTTATGCTAAAAACTTAAGATGTCCTTAAGAAATTAAGGTCTCCTCTTATGGATAAATAAACCTCAGTAAATTATTTTTTTAAAAAATGTGATCTTACTCTGTCCTAAAAACAAACCAGGTATCAAATAATAAATACACATGGAAAAAAAAAAAAAAACAGAATTATACATTACTCAGTAAAATAAGCCAATTAAAAAGATTATATTATATATTATTCCAACTCCGTGACATTCCAGAAGAAGAAATCTATTATGACAGTTAAAAGATCAGTAGTTGCCAAAAGTTAGAGGAAGAGAAAAATAAAGGATTGGGCCGGCCAGATACCTCAGCGGATTAAAGCACCTGCTTAGACAGATGCAGGGCCTGGGGTTTGATCAACAGCATTACATGTCATGTCGGCCCTGTCCCCAGAAGACTGGGTGTGGTGGCACTCACTAGTCATCCCAAGGCTTGGGAGGCTGAAAACAGGAGGGTCACTAGGAGTCTGATCTGTGCAGTGAGATCCTGTAGACCCTGTACTAAATACACACAAAAAAGAGGATTTTTAAGGCTGTGAAATTGCTTAGTATGATATTATAAGGGTGAATACACATCATCATACTTTCATCTAAGCCTGTACAATTTACAACACCAAGAATGAAATCTAAAGTAAACTGTAGATTTTGGATGATAATGATATACCAGTGCAGGCTGACTGATTATAGCAAATGCACTACTGTGCTACAAGGAGTTGGTGGTAAGGATAGCTGTGGGTCTGTGAGGAAGAGGGTATATAGGAAGTCTCTGTTCTTCCTCAGTTTTTCTAGGAACCTGATGGCAAACATCTAATAAAAAATTTTTTAATCCAGACTTAGTTTTTTATAAAACAGTTCATGTTTAAAGATTACCTCAATGAGGAGAGAAAGGTTTATTGGCATCTTTGTTTGTTTCATTGCATTTGGTTTCAGAGGAGGATTATTAAATATGAGGGTAGTCCATCTCATAAGAGTGCTCTGGGAGCTCGATACACCTGGGAAAGATCTAGCAGCAAAAACACTTTTTAAAAAGAGGGATAAATAATCCCACAGAGAGCTCAGAATGGGGACCTGGAATGAATGGGTGATCTGTTTGGACGGCTGATCTAAGAACAGTTTCCTGAAGGTCTGCTGATTCCCAGAAGACCTTTGAAGGTGGATATTAGGCATTCCAACATTCAAGAGAGGGCCGCAGTTCAGTGCCTACGAGAAGAGAATTCTCAGTAATGCTTGGTCAGCTCCAGATTATGGTATTTTCTTCGTTTTTGTCAATGGAGACAAATATTTAAGCTAAATAAGCATTTATGAGATAAGCAATGGGACTTTCAGAGTTTGTACATAACTTTGTCCTAGGCAAAAAAGGGTTCATCTTTGAATTTTATCTAAGTCCTATAGGGAAGGTGAGTGGTTATCATACTGCAACATATGTATGTTTTTGTTCCAATTTCCAGCCATACTCTCCTAGAACTACTGAAACCTAAAAAATGACATGCTGTCTTTTCTATGCTAATGAATGACTGAGACCAAGGCCCCTTAGATGGCTTCAAATAAGGGCTGGACACTGAGAAAAATCAAAGTGGTCAATAATTCAATCAATCACATCTAGATAATAAAGTCTCCCTATGCCACCCTCAAAACACAGGATTTGGATGAGTGTCCTGATACCTGCGCACCTGGATGTTTGTGGAGGGGTAATATATCCTAAGAGGACAAAGAAGCTCTACACCCCTTGACGCACACTTGCCCTTTGCATTCCTTCTAC
Source organism: Myocastor coypus (assembly GCA_004027025.1). NCBI lineage: Eukaryota > Metazoa > Chordata > Mammalia > Rodentia > Myocastoridae > Myocastor > Myocastor coypus. The sequence goes on along the minus strand of PVJA010046192.1, from coordinate 12,050 downwards.
ATGGCTGTACATCTAGTTCATTTGCAAAAAAATCAAAAACAAGTAAAATATTTCCCCTGAATTTTATAAGCCACTCTAGCAAATTCATGAAAACTGAAATGAAGGTCACAGGAGCCAGAGATTTATAGTTAACTGGTCAAAAGCATAGGTAACAACCTACTGCTCTTGACTGGTATGTGAGATGGAGGGGGTCTGTGCGACTGAGCTATCGGGTCTGGTGGGATCTCCAGGTAGACGGGGTCATAATTGAATGGGATTGGATTGAAATGGATGAGGTTGGATTGGATTGGATTACAGCTGATGTCTCCTGGCAAAATCTCCACAGAGCTGATTGCTTGGTGGACAGAGAAATATCCCAAATATGGAGGATCCCTGAAATGATCTGTGTTGTCAAAATATAGTAGGAGGGTCTGCCTTTGCTTCTCCTATATCTCATATGATATTATCCTTCCATAAGTTACAGTTTCTCTTAAAAGTATTTACCAGAGTAGAAAAGAAGAAGGGAGCTTCTTAACCCTCAGGACTTTCTAGGGTCACAGGACTTGGGTTATGTTCATCAGTGTCAGTCTAATTTTTTTGTTTGAGATGAAGAAACGTCATTATTTGCTGAACAACTCAGACACAATCATAAGTCACAGCAAGATCTCTGCACTAGCCTGACTCTTGGTTTTGTTCTTACGGAAAGAGTTGAACCACTTGTTCAGAAATAAAAAGAATGTTCAGTTACTTTAGGTCCCTAAGCAGTAGACATCTTAAAAGAAAACCATTAGAAGAAAATGTATTATAGCGAAGAACCAAGCCCTGAAGAGAAATACCTCCGTTGGCAGGGGAAAAACTTTTTATTTTGTAGCACTGTTTCAGTATCTAGAAGCTAAAATTTTAATGTCCAGTTTGGGTTACCTTTCATACAAAGGCCCCAATGACCTCAGCCAGGCTTGCTAAGTGGCTGAGCCAGCAGTGTGTCCAGAGAGAAATCCAGTATATGTATGGGTGGTGGCAGTGACGAGGCGTTGAAAATACGCATCAAGTCACCAGGTTTTATTAGCTCACAGATCTTCAGGTGCTTGTGGAAGAAGGTCATGTACAAGGGCCGTGAGGATAGAGGAAGTCAGGTTTGACTTCTTGGTAATGCCAAGGAACAGTAGAGGAATAAAAATTGGAAATGTTAATTTGGAGGGAGATCATCCTAAGGAAAGGGGGAAAATAGATGGAAAGGAAATAGTAGGATGAAGCCCTGAGTATGCTTTTCAGCCAATCCTGACTAGAAAGAGTTAAAGCTTCACTGTGGAGAAAGGAATTAACAAGACAAGAAAGAAGCTGCTAAGGAAACCAGCACCCCAACCAAGTCAGCCTAGCAATGGTTCCCCAACTTGCAGAGACAAGGGGTGGCCACCTAGAAGACAGCCTGGCCCTCCTGCTCCGTATGTTTTCCTTTCTTTCACTGGCAACTCCACCTTGTAGGTAAAGTCCTCTTAACAAACCCATAAATTCTTCTCACAGCAAAAAGGAACCCAAATGAAGTTCATGTAGAAATCTGCACATAGACGATGGGACCTAGCGTAGGAGGACCTTAGGTCCTAAAATAACAGGATTATTTCAAATTCTAGGTCGGGGGAGCAGCCTCACAACCAATAAAAAGCCGCTGAGAACAAAGTGTCCTCAGGTCCACCAGATGTCCAGAGCCCTCTAGTCAGATTTATCAGGGTAGTTACTTCTCCTCTTTGTCCTTCTTTTCTAATGAAGTGCCCAATAAAATGTCTTTCTTTCCTTAAACTTTACATCTCTAAATTTTAATTGCTCTGCCATTTATAAATCCCAGGAAGCTGAAGCCACAGGGAGGCAATGGTACTCCCCTGCACCAGAGCAATAAACAGTTTCCCTCACCCCTCCATGGGGCATAGCCAGATATTAAAGGAAACTAAAAGAACTGAACATTTGAAAGACTTGACAAGTAATTCAAGATCACAAGATCCGGGACAGTTCATAGATGGGTAACAATAACAGAAGGAATAAATCACTACCATAGAAGATGCAGGTTGCAATTGTAAGTTACCATAACTCATGAAGAAATGCAAAATAGCTCAAAGACAAAGACTGGTCAGAATTGAACAACTGACACAGTGTGCTGTGGTTTTCTACTGAAACACAAAATCTCTCTGCATGTCAGAGTCAAAATGGCCTGGACTTCATAGATTGCCTTTGGAGAACCAACCAGCCAGAAATCTAAAACACACCAGATTCTCAACATCATAGTAGACACAATGTTAAGTGTGAACTGTGACTGAGTCCATTATTGATTATTTATACTGTGTCCCAACACCTTACTTTTCTTTGGCTTCATTAAACTATTTAACTGTGCAGTTCATTACTGAACATAATTATATTATCCAGAATAAATTCTGTTAGCAATTTAATTGGCTCTTTATCACTGCTTGTATGAATAAAAGTTCCCAAACCAAAATATCTAAAAATAGGAGAATAAACAACCAAACTGAAGTCCATCTGCCTAATGGTATAGGGATAGCAGTTAAAGCAGCAAAATTGGATAGTCAGATGATAGATGGTAGATAGACAATAGAGATGATAGAAAAGATCAGATAGATAGATAGATAGATAGATAGATAGATAGATAGATAAATGATAGATAGATAGATAGATAGATAGATAGATAGATAGATAGATTGATAGATTGATAGACAGGTAGGTATCTTTAAAAATACAAAACATAAATGATAAAAAATAATTGCATAGATAAACAAATAGAACTGGTAGATAATAGAAATTAACTCAAATGAACCATAATGAAAACAACAGTTGCTAGATCATTAGATTCTACATCTTTTCTCAATCATAGGTTTGGAGCGTCTCCATGCTTCTACAAATAGTCCTTGAGGACGCGCACTCTTTTAAAGATACAACACAAGACATGCTCCCTCTATGTTATTTTTCTATTAACCTCGGATGCTCTCATTAAGAATTATGTGGCTGAGAATGGAACATTAAATTGGCAAGCTTGTGCAGCGAGACCCCAGATAAATCTTCATCTGTAACAGAGAATAGTCTGACCTACAAGTGCCATGGTCCAAAGAGAACTAGATAAGAGAATGAACAGAGAAAAAGCTGGTTATTGACAATCTGAAGGAAAGGTGCCACCACTTAGGGTTTGGAATGAGCCTACTGGAAGAGAGCAAGATCTCCTTTTCGAAACTGTAAACATGAGCTAGAAAGTCAGAGCGGCCCTTCTCTCAGTCCTGATGTCAGCACTACCCTGAACAGTCTTTTGCTCCTCTGTGTCTATTCTTATTTAGACTGTTCTGTATAGGTCACTCTTCCCCACTTGTCCATCTGGAAAATTCCTGCTTCCCATAAGTGTTAGTACAAAGCTACCTCCTGTGCAAAACTTTCCCTAATATCCCCAGGGAGAATCTGGTTTTCTTGCATTTCTGAGGGACCACAATTATACCCACCAGTTTATTGTCACTTAAGTCTTTGCCTGTTTGTTGATTTCCTCTAGTAGAGAGTGAAGTCCTCAAAGACAAACTTTTCCCCTCCTTCCCAGCACTTAGTATATTATAGATGCTTGATAATTACTTCCTAATTATTAAATAAATGGACAGCTGAGTGAAATTGTGTGGTGGGATGAAGAGGTGTTTCACTGATCATTAAGAAACAAAATGAAATGCCAGGGCCATAGCAGGTGAGCTGCCTAATTCCTAAGAATTACTAGTCTTTCCATTTTACAAATTAAAAAAAATGATCTGGAATGATTAAATAACTTAACATAAATTTTTTTAAAAAGTATGCAATTCTTAGTTATATGAAGAGATGTGTGTAAATTAAAACCATTTCTTCCCTATCAGACTCTCAGGCTTTACAACTCTTTTATAATAGTGTAATAATGTTCATATATTGATGGCCGAACAAGTTTACGAGTATAGATAACCTTTAAACTACAAGATCTCCTTTCAAAATCTCATCTTAGAAAGATGTCTATAGTTGTTTGAAATGATATAAAAACAGGAAGATTGACTGCTGCATAGTCCCGAATATCAAGAACTTAAGAAAATCTCTGCTATCTACATGTTCATTTATTCATACATTACGGTACATACAGGCCAGCAGTTTTCAAAATATGATTCCTAGACAACAGCATGAGTCTCTCTTGGGAATCTATTAGAAAGGAAGAAAGGCAAATTCTCCAACCCTCACCTACCTCCGGCTTCCTGAATCAAACTTAGAACCTAGGTGTCATAAGCCCATCAGGTAGCGATGGTATATACTAAGATTTATTAAACAATGAAGTTCACTGCAGGTTGGAAATGAAAAGATACTGCTGTCCTTGGGCTGCTGAAATAAGATAACCAAAATGTTCTGTCAGATGAAAGGAACAATTTGCAGAAGAGTGCCTGTCATATGTTACCTTTTACATAAAAGGGAAGAGGAAGTAAACCGAATTTTGTAATCAACTGGTATATATGTTTATTAATATCTGAAAATCTAGGTAAATAAGAAATTAAAGGAGTGCTGACCTATAGCCAAAGCATTATAAATTTCTGACACTTTGTGATTCTTAGGACCCATGATTATATTAACTCTGTGCGTGTCTCCATAGTAGTATTTAGGGAACAGGAGCTAACTGCTACCTAGTATGTCTTTATTAAAACCTTGCAGAATTACAAGCTGTTCTGGCTTTATTTGTTTGTTTTTTCTCTTTCAAAGAAGTTCTAATGACGGGGCAGGGAAATAGCTCAGTAGAATAAGTGCTTGTCTGGCAAGCACAAGCGCCTAAATTCAATTCCTGGTCCTACCAAAAAAAAAGAAGTCTTAATGACAATAGAAGCAGGTATATAACACACATACACTGTTACACACAAACACACACATATATTTAAATATACAGACAGCGGGCTGCTGTGCTCATGAGACAACTAATTGTCCAGTTGCCATTTTTAAGTTTAAGGACATTTCCTGCCTCTATGCTGGAGTTTTCCTAACTGCAAAAAAAGAACATTTATCCAGCAACTGACAGTTTAAATTGGAGCAGTCAGACAGACCTGAATGTAAGAGCCATTAACAATGCAAATAGCAGGTCACATTGATGGATGATAAGTAAATTAAATAAAACAGTGCACCTCCTATGTAGCTTGTAGCCCTATAATCTCAGCAAAATCCAACATTTTAAGTACTTCCCAATTTACACTACCTGCTGAGACCAAGAAATGTTTGCGGTGATTATACTAAATGTTCCTATGAGTACCTTGCTATAATTTGATGTGACTCTTAGAAAGGACTAAATGATTCATTTATCCTTTCTATTACAAAAAAATAATAAAACACTTATCTATCTCGTTGAAACGTGAGAAAAATTAATTAGGGATAATTTTAACTTAGTGATATATTTAGCTCCTCAATGCCAGACATTATGCTGAAAGCAAATACCCTTGTCATAAATGTCTTATTGTTTTGTCCTAGTTTCAGGGTAGGGACATTCGGGCAAAGTTAAATCCCAAGATCCTTTCCTGCTGCCAAACTTCAAAATGGAATCAGCAGCAATGACCTCACCAAATCTCCAGAAGGACTGGAAAATTACAACTCCAGGTGGCTCTTTCTGGTTTCTATCCTCAGGAGACCTTTCTAGGCCCCATGTTATGGAACACAAGATTTCCATTTGGCTTGTTCCCTGCACCATTTGCTTTTCTCTGAATTTGCCTCTGATAAGTACCCTTGAAGTCCACATATTTCTGGAGACTACTGAACTACGGATGCCCAACATGAGCCATGAGAGCTATTAAACTGTGTCTTGACCTGCTGCAAAAACTCAAATCAACCATCAGTAATAGGATAGAAGAGAACTAAGAAGGCCATAGCCAGCGACGGGTACAGCTGCTATCAAGGTGCTTCTCATCTGTTTCAGAGACAGGCCATAAAGACTTCAGAAAATGTTTGTCAAGTGCTTTGAGTCCTACAGAAAAAAATATTACAGGGCTCCTTTGAGACAAAGAAAGGGAAAGATGTTTTTCTAAAGGCAGAAAGAACAAAGGGGATAATAGAAATCCAATTCAATAAATATTTGTTGAGTACCTGCCAAGTGTTAGATCCTGGGCTCAGGACCAAGGAGCAGGAAGCACTTCCAGGACAGCGCTTTGGGAGAGGAATAGGAAGAGAAGCTTAATAACAACAACGTAAATTAAAATAAACATATAAGGGAAGTAATTCTATGTTTACAGAGCGAGATTGCTCATTTATTTTAATTCCCAGCAATAGCCTGGGAATCACACAGAGGATGTATTCAGAAATACTAAAAATGAGAACAAACAAATAGTTGGATACAAAACTTAGGGAAAAACTTGTTTGGGGTCTCTTCCCTCTTTGGCCGCCTTCCCCAGCTTGTGACTTTGAAATTGTACCATGGCTTACACATTACATGCTTTTTTAGAAACACCAATTAAAAGACTCAAAGTTGATCAGTGGCATCTATTTTACCACCTGGATGACAAACACAGAAGCCGGTTGGCACCTCTCCTGAAACATTACAAACTGCCCATTAGAAGTAAGGAAAACAACTCATTTCATTTCTTTTTTACCCATTTAATAGTGCAAGTCCTGCTTTCTGAAACACTTCTCAGGTACCAGCAAGCTCAGGTGGTTGGCCACCATAATTAGGAACTCCCTATGGGCTTTCCCTCAGGTATTTTACCTATCTGTGTGATGACAATTTTCCACAATACAGCTCGCAATTTCCCTTTCACAATAATTAAAGCTTTCCCCATCTTTCAGTGCCCACAAATACACAGTTTGGAAAATTATCTGACTCCTAGTGCTCCCAGACCCAAGGATTCCCACTTATTTGCATCAAAAGTTTTATGGCTAAAATATAGAGTCAACTAAACTAGTTCTTTTTTTACAATGGAGAGAACCTGAATCTCAGAAAAACAGTTGGCCAAAGTCAGATAATTTTTTGGTTGGCAGAAGCAAGGTAAATAAATGCTGTAGTTTCCCAGTGTCCACATTTGTTCTATTTCTTTCAGGTGTCAGTGTTAAAACATATTTCTTATGTTCAAGCAGTTAAAAGTTAATTTAACGTTCAGTAAGCTCAAACTTACAAATGTTGTTTGCTGCATTACTAAATGTGACGCTTCCTAATAACATCTTTCACAATGCTTTTACATTCAGTTTGTGATCTCAACAGTTGTCTTATTTTAAATGAAGCATTTGAGGGCTGGGGAGATTGCTTGGCAGTCTAAGCATGTGCCTGGCAAGCACAAGGACTGGGGTTTGATCCCCAGTACCACACGCTGCCCTGAAATCAGGCATGATGGCTCATGCCTGTAATCCCAGTGCTGGGGAGGCTGAGACAGGAAGATCACTATGAGTCCAATCTGCATAGTGAGACCCTGTACCAAATAAATAAATCATGATTAAAAATAAATAAAGCATTTGACTAATGAAAAAACAAAGATAGCACAAATGGTTAAAGAATGTTTATAAACATTCTTTAACCATTCAACAAGAATTTTTTTATAATTTTTTATTTTATTTATTATTATTTTTTTCTTGTTTCAGAACCCTTGTTTGTTTATTCACTCATTTTCATGGCCAGCTCAGCCTTCCCCGAGGGCAGGGCTGGCGCAGCATGTGGTGCCGGGGATTGAACCGTGGTCCCTGAAGCCACCCAAGCTTCCCCAAGCAGGCGCTTTAGACCACTGAGCCATCCTGCTGGGCCCCAGAAAAGAATTTTTGAAAGCAGTATTTTATGTCATTTGTTATCAAACTTTTCCCTCTACTTGCTAGAGTCTATTAAACTTCATGGCCAAATAACACCAAGACTTAGGTGCAAAATTATTTATCAGTTTAACAACATTATTTAAAGTACAATAGTCCTTCCAGGCAGTTAAAAAAGAATTCTAAGAATTGCAAAATCAGTATAATGCAAAGTGACAAAATACAGAGACTTGATTTAGAAGTATACTGAGCCTCACACATGCGTAGAGCAACTTTGAAAAGCTTTTTCACATGAACAGGTCATTTATCCTGAAGGTCACAGACCTACCAAAGATGATCAATAGAAAGGAGAGGAATATCCCCAGAGACAAACAAGATGCATCGAGCTACTCTTATTCTGGTACTCCAAAATTCAACCATGTAACCAACTACCTTTATTTGTACCCAATTCTCATTTAGCACTCTGTGACTGAGTTTTCCAAAATAGCTTGCCTACAAAGATAATATAGAGTAGCTAAGAAATACCAGGTCCATTCACAGTGACCATCAGAGTTATCACTCTAAATTAATACATTTTCATGCTGGCTAATAGATAAGTTGTCATACATTTGGTTAACAAGTCCTACTCCAAAGGAAGATGCAACTTTCAAGTCATAGAAAACACTGGACTATGAAAAATTCACTTTGATAGACAACTCCTCTTTCTAGTCTGAATGACTCATTGTCTGCGTTCCACATCTTCCACCCAAACAAACACCAACTGACAATAGTCATCATTTTACATATAAGAACACTAACTCTGGGAGTGAAATGCCTTGGCCATTGTTACTCAGTATAATTGTGAATTGCTCTGTATGCATAGCGCTGCTCCTTGGGAACCTGGGAGTGTAGCAAAACCCGGAAGTCTTTAGCTATGTATGCATCAGACTTCACTGCAACTCAAAATGGATAAAACACTCCACAGTTTGGCAACTTTGGCAGGGCTCATCTCTGATCTCCACAAAGCAGTGGGGTGGCTCAAAGTCTTGGTGATAAAACTATCTGAAGTTTGTCTTATTCATTCACAAACCTGACAGCTGATACTGACACTTCCCTGAGACCTTAGCTGAGAATGCGGCTGGCGTACCTCACACAAGGTCTTGCCATGTCACTGCAAAATTTAAGATAGCTCAATGCCTTAAACAAAGTTACTCAGAGAGTACAATGCTAGATTGAATACAGACTGGGCTCTAAGGGCCAGCGTTCCAAGAGAGTCAGGCAGAAGCTCCATTCCTTTTTGAAGCTGGCCTCACCGTGTACCATGTGCGTCCCATTCACAAGCAAAAAGTCACTTTTCTTGTTTAATGTTTAATAGATTTGATATTTCTTCTCATTCTTTTTCACTGAGTATACAGACTACTGAGTTTCATTTTGGCAGATTTGTACAGGCACATACACGCTTTACCGTTTTTCATGTCCCTCCTTACTCTCTTTGCTGACTTCTCACTCTGAGTTTTATATTGAAGGGTTTAGTACATTGCATTCAATATATTCTACTTATGAGCATCCCCTGTTGCTCATTCGTACAGGCCCTCCCCTCTCCAGCTCCCTTCCTCTTTTCTTTTATTTTTATTAGTACATGTTTGAAGCGTATATTGTTCATATTCTCTGTACAGTCAGTACATGTATTTGACACACCTTAACTTATTTTTTGCCCCTTTCCTTTTATATCCCTGTTATGGTTTGTGTCTAGTTGTCCCCCCAAAGCCTCAAGTAAATCATGGGGCGTCAAGTGTGGAACTCAAGAGGAGGGGACAAAGGATCAGGGCGGGGCTTGAGGGGCGTGGCCAAGAGAGGCATGAACTGTTAAACTGACAGCACACACTGTCAGAGGGAGGTACCATCCTGGATGCAGCGGTGTAGTCTCAAGATCTTGCTATGTAATTCAGGCTGCTTTAAATTATGAAACCTCCAGTAACTGTGAGCTAAATAAACCTTTCCTTCCCTAAGCTTGTGTGTCACGTTTTTGTCCCAGCAATGAGAGAATAGTAACTAAGACAGTCCCATTCCCCTCCTCTTCCTACCCTTGGTCTGTCTCTTGATGCCCTTCCCATTTGAGAAAGCTTTATTTTTCTACTCTCCCTTCTGCTTTCTTGTCATCTTTTTTAGATTCTATGTATTAAGGAGAACATGCATTCAGTATTTGGCTTCCTGGGTGTGGCTTACTTCACTCAATGTGGTGACTTACAGATTTGCCTACAAATGACAAAATTGTGTTCTTCCTTATGGCTGAAGACTACTCCATTGTGCACGCATACCAGATGTTCTTACTCCTTCACTTGTGGGTGAGAACTTAAGCTGGTTCCATATCTTGACTGTATGGTGAATTGTGTCCCAGTGAACGCGGCCATGCAGATGCTCCTACAGTGTGCTGGGTTTAATCGCATTGGGTTGGCTTTTACTTTGATGAGGAGAATGTCAAAACTGTGGGCAAAGTTTTTTTCCTTTGAGGAATCTATTATTGATTCTGCCATACCATCTTGTTTTAAAGATCTGATCCTCAGATTCTCTAAGCTGGAAATCAGTCCCTAGATCTCCTACGTTACCAGAACGCAAAGATTTAGGAAGATCTTTAAGAAGCATGGAATTCATTTTTCCATCTACTTGGCAGAAACTGGTCAAGCAATGGCCAGAACTCATCCAGACAGCTGACAATGACAATTCTAACCACTGTACACGGTCTCTAGGTGAATCCTGAGGGGATTTGACTCACCTTGTCAGATACAAACGTTACATGTTTTGGTATACAGATCTTGCTTTAACTTGGCCTCAACTACCCAGCAGAAAAGTTTAACCATGAGGCATAAAAAGTAAGGCCAGATTAGTATATTGAGTTGTAAAAGGCTCAAGTCAACAGCTTCCGATATTGCCAGCTCTGCTGATAACCCACTACTATTATGGAATATTGGACTATGTATGCAACTACTTTGCCTTAATTCAATGAGAAGGAATTTTTGTACCAATAATGATTAGAAAAATTACCATGTCTACATCCTGTGCTCTGAATAATAACTATGAGAACAACAATATGCATTGTAACAATTATTGGGAATGTACTACTAACATCTCTTGAAACTGCCACATTGTTATTTCTTATTAAAAATAATAAAAATGAATAAAACAAAAATATTTCTAAACACTTTGTATGGCAACAACAGGTCAGTATGTCTCAAGCTTCCCATTGCACTGTGAACAATTCTGTTGAAATATTCTTCCTTACCAAAAATCTAACTTTCCTTGAAAGTTCCATGTCTTGGTTTTATATGTAGCTATAAGGTTGCACAAAATAAAACTAATCCCTTGCCTCTGTTACTTTTCTCTTATTGCTGGGACATCCAAAATTAAGAAGCGCAAAGTTTATTGAGCTCACAGTTTGTGGAGGTTTAAGTCCTTGGCTGGCTCCAAGGCCAAATGGCACATGGCAGAGGTCAGCAGCAAAGCAGCATGAGCGAAAAGGGAGGAACAGCAGTAGGAGCAGCAGAGGCAGCAGTTCATGGAGGCAGAAAACAGCAAAGCAGCAAGCAGGGAGGAGCCGCGGCAGCAGCTGCAGACGTGCAGAGAGAGAGCAGGCCTCTCTCCCTTCCTTGTACTGCATTGGGTCATGAATTAATCACAACGTCTAGAACTCCTTCCCATGAGGCACTGGGGGGACAACAAGCCCCAAACCATCACATCTCTATTCCTCTTGGTGTCTTTAAATACTACAAAAACTAGCTCCTAAATATCTTCCTATTCCTATATTTAATATCTATAGTTCTTTAGCCACTTCTTACAGAATGGAAGATTTCCTTAACTTTATTTTTTAACCTAATATAAATTATATGTATGTATGTATATATATATATATATATATATATATATATATAAATTTTTAACTTTATTTATGCTATGACCATCTCAGCCTGCCCTGGGGGTGGGACATGTAGTGCCAGGGATCAAACCATGTTCCCTGTGGGTGCCTAAGCTTACCTAAGCAGGCACTTTAGATCACTGAGCTACCTCGCCAGTTCTATATCCTAATTTTTAATAATCACTATTCATTTTTATTATGTTCTGATCTCCTTGAACTCAAATAGTGTTAGTTTCAAGTTTTAATTAAATACACATAACTTCTGTGAATTTACTGGCTATAGTGCTGAAGAATTTCTTTTTTCTTTTTTCTTTTTCTTTTTTTTTTTTTTTTTTTTTTTTTTTTTTTTTTTTTTTTTTTTTTTTTTTTTTTTTTTTTTTTTTTTTTTTTTTTTTTTTTTTTTTTTTTTTTTTTTTTTTTTTTTTTTTTTTTTTTTTTT
>PVJA010046191.1:0-15210 GCA_004027025.1 Myocastor coypus | reverse complement strand
TCTCGAACTCTCACCAATCCTCCTGCCTCAGCCTCCTGAGTGCTGGGATTACAGGCGTGAGCCACCACACCCGGCTTTTTTTTTTTTTTTTTAATTCACTTTTATTATTTTTTTATTTCAGAACTTTTGTTTATTTGTTTATTTATTTATTTTTATGGCCAGCTCAGCCTGCCCTGAGGGCAGGGCTGGCGCAGCATGTGGTGCTGGGGATCGAACCTCAGCCCCTGCAGCCGCCTGTAGGTGCTTTAGACCACTGAGCCATACTGCCAGGCCCTGAAGCTTCACTTTTTTTTTTTTTTGTCTTTTTGAGACAGGGTCTCGCTATGCAGTTGAGGCTGGCCTTGAGCTCACTTTTGTAGCCCAGGCTGGTCTCAAACTCTCACCAATCCTGCCTCAGCCTCCCAAGTGCTAGGATTACAGGCATGAGCCACCACACCCGGCTTGAAGCTTCACTTCTAACCCAAACATTTTAACCAAAACCCAGTCCAATTATTTAAATACAGGATGACCAAAGGTTGCATTTTTTGTTAATTTTCTTTTTCTTTTTCTTTTCAGGACCAGGGTTCTAACTCATGACATTGTACTTGCCAGGCAGGCACTTGTGCCATGGAGCTATCTCCCCAGCCCCTTAATTTTCATAAGATAATATAATAGGAAATATAAAAACAATTTTACAAATTTACTCAATATAAGAATCAACTAGCTAGGTACGGTAGCCCATGCCAGTAATCCCAGTACTTGGGAGGCTGAAGCAGAAGGTTTGTCAGAAGTTCAAGGCCAGCCTGGGCTCCCTAGTTACTTTAAGGACAGCCTAAAATTTAGTGAAACCCTGTCTCAAAAGTTATTTCTAGCCGGGCGTGGTGGCGCACGCCTGTAATCCCAGCACTCGGGAGGCTGAGGCAGGAGGATCGCTGTGAGTTCAAGGCCAGCCTGAACTGCACAATGAGACCCTGTCTCAAAAAGACAAAATAAAAAATAAATTAAATTAAATTTAAAAAAAAGTTATTTCTAGGGACTAGGGAGATAGCTCAGTGGAATAAGCACTTGCCTGGCCAGGCGTGGTGGCGCACTCCTATAATCCTAGCACTTGGGAGGCTGAGGCAGGAGGATCACTGTGAGTTCAAGACTAACCTTGGCTACAAAAGTGAGCTCAAGGCCAGCCTGAACTGCATAGCAAGACTGTCTCAAAACGACAAAAAAAAAGTTATTTCTAAACTGTCCTACTAATAGTCTTCTATCCTGGCATCTGAGTTCTATCCCCAGTTTTTGTTTTGTTTTGTTTTGTTTTTGTTTTTGTTTTTGTTTTTTTTTTGTTTTTGCCTTTTTGAGACAGAGTCTCGCTATGCAGTTGAGGCTGGTCCTGAGCTCACTTTTGTAGCCCAGGCTGGTCTCGAGCTCGCACCAGTCCTCCTGCCTCAGCCTCCTGAGTGCTGGGATTACAGGCATGAGCCACCACGCCCGGCTACTATCCCCAGTTTAAAAAAAAAAAAAAAAAGGATTCATTCTAGCAAAAGAATTCAATAGTACTCTCTGTGATGATGGAAATATTAATATATTTTTACTGCCCACTATGGAAGCTATTAGCCATATATGACTTTTGAATACTTACAATATGATAACTGTAACTGAGAAACTCAATTTTTTATGTCCTTTAGTTGTTTTAAATAGCTGGGAACCCCACTCCCAGAGTTGAACCCAGCGCCTTTGCACTGAGCTGCATCCCAGTAGTGCTCCTTCAGTGTTAGCCTCCTAAATGCTGGGATGGCAGGCATGCACCGCTATATCCTACTTTGTTTTTAAACTTTAAATTTAAAAACTAATACTTCTCTTAATTTAATTATTAGCAAACTTTATATTTAAAAATCGTAGGAGGGCCAGCGAAATAGCTCAGAAAACTAAAGCACCTGCTTAAGCAGATTGGGGTTCAATCACCAGCATGCTGTGTTAGTCCCAACCCCCAGGATGTGCTGAGATGGGTGGCAGTTGAGACTGGGCTAGTGGCACACTTATAATCCCAGCGCTGGGGAGGCAGAACACAGGCAGATCACTACAAGTCCAATCTACACAGCGAGACCGTTTACCCTTTAGTATTGGTCCACAGAGAAGACTCAGTGGTCTAAGCAGCTGCATAGGCAAATACAAGTACTTGGGTTCAATACCCAGTACCATATGCCATGCTGGTCACCAAGACAGGGTGTAGTAGCATGCCTCCTAGAATCCCAGCACTCTGGGATTATAGCTGAGGCAGGAGAATCACTGTGAGTTTGAGGCCAACCTGGGCTACAAAGTGAGTTCAAGGCCACTCTGAACTGCATAGTGAGACCTTATCTCAAAAAAGACAAAAATAAAACAATGAAACAAAACTCTAGATAGAGAGCCTGCCAAATAGCTCAGTGGACTAAAGCACTTGGGGAGGGGGGCTTGCCCTGCTCACAGGGTACACTGCAAAGGCAATTGAGACTGGTCCTGGTGGCACATGCCTATAATCCCAGCTCTTGGGAGGCTGTGAACAGGCAGATCACAGTAGCTCCATCTAGTAGTGAGACCCTGAACACCCTGTAGACCCTTCCCTAAAATACGGGGAAAAACAAAACAAAACTGTAGATAGAAATGTAAGGAAAACATGTAATTTCAACACATAATAAAAACTTGAGATTCTCAAATCTTAATATTTTAATATTAATAGATTTAAGAACATTAGTTAAATTTTTAATATTTTTCAATATTTTAATATTCTCTTTCATACAAGTCTTTTAAATTTGCAGAAATAAATGGTCTACATTAAGTTCTTTGTTTGTTTGGGGGTTTTTTGGTTAGGAATGAAACTCACTGTCTCACACTTGCCAGATAGGCACTGTACTGCTGAGCTACACACATCCCTTACCTTTTATTAAGACTGAAATAAGCCAGGCGTGGTGGCACACACCTGTAATCCCAGCACTTGGGAGGCTGAGGCAGGAAGATTGGTGTGATTTTGAGACCAGCCTAGGCTACAGAAGTGAGCCCAAGGCCAGCCTGAACTGCATAGCAAGACCCTGCCTCAAAAAGACCAGAAAAAAAAAAAATAATAAATAGAATAAAATAAAATATGTAGTTGGAGGGGCCAGAGGGATACCACAGTAGAATACGTGGCTGCCTGGCAAGCACAAGGTCCAAAAAAAAAAGTTGGATAAGCAGGCTTACATTCCTGAGATTTTTTTTTTTTTTTTTAATGTGTTTGGATCTTACTACAGCTTAGACATGAGCCACCACACCTGGCCAATAATTTTTTTAATTACAATGTAGAATTGTTTTTGTATATAGGGATTTAGGTCTTCTCACATGCCACACAGACCTTGACCACTGAGCTAGTGAGTTGGCTGCACCCCACCACTAGGAAATGCTTACTAGAGCCAAGAGTGGTGGTGCACATCTATAATCGCAGTACTTGGGAGGCTGAGACAGGAGAATCTCTGAAAATTCAAAGCCAACCAGGCAATATAATGGGCTCAAGGCCAGCCTGAAATACATAGCAAGACCCTGCCTCAAAAACAAAAAAGAAAATTGTCACAAAAAACTTAAAAGTTATGGTATTCTTATTGTCCACATGCTAATTATGCATATATGCTTCACAATTTAGATTATAAGAAGACCAGTCTAGCACCTTATGTAAAAGTTTTCGAACAGTTTGTTGAAAACCTGGATAAATCCCGAAAAGGAGAACTTCTCAAGAAGAGTGGTAAGACTCTGTACTTTTCTATCTAGTTAGGTCTAAGAATACTTTTTTGGGGGGCTGGGGAGATAGCTCCGAGGCACAAGTGCCTGCTGGGCAAGTGCAAGGTCATGAGTTCGAACCCTGGTCCCACAAAAAAAAAAGAATACTTTTTTTTTTTTTTTTTTTTTTTTTTTTTTTTTTTTTTTTTTTTTTTTTTTTGTCTTTTTGAGACAAGGTCTCACTATGCAATTCAGGCTGGCCTTGAGCTCACTTTTATAGCCCAGTGTGGTCTTGAACTCGCATCAATCCTCCTGCCTCAGCCTCCCAAGTGCTGGGATTACAGGCGTACACTACCATGCCTGGTGCTAAGAATACTTCAAATCATCCAACAAAGGAATAATTTTTGAGCTATAGTCTTTGTTTACAAAAAGATTAACTGATTTATCTTGCTGCTTTCAAACATAAAGGTTCCTGGTCACTGTGTTTACTCTTGCATGGTGGCCCACCCTCATGATGTAGGGTGTGCTTTTTTATTTGGCTCAAACTTCCTTCTGCAGAACCTACCCTTGACAAAATTTTTGCTACCATTAAAAAACAAATTATTTAATTCATTTCATTATATAACGTTTATTAAACATAAATTATGCCTAAATGAATTTCAGAGCTAGGGGTACAGTGGTACACACTCATAACACCAATTATTTTAGTGGTTGAGGCAGGATTACCACAAGTTTAAGGCCAGCCTGGACTATATAATAAGACCCTGTCTTATGTCAAAAATTTTAAAAAGAAGCTAGAAATTATAGCTCAGTCATAGAACATTTGCCTGCCATGTGCAAAATCCTGGGTTTAAAACCCACAACGACCAAAAAAAAGAAAAAAAATGAGTTCCATACCATACCTTCTTGTTATTAAGTATTAACATGGTAAGCTCGAGGCAATGGTGCATACATGTAATCTCAGATATTAGAGAGGTTGAGGCAAGAGGATTACAAATTTGAAGCAGGGCGTGGTGGCGCACGCCTGTAATCCCAGCACTTGGGAGGCTGAGGCAGGAGGATCAATGTGAGTTCGAGACCAGCCTGGGCTACAAAAGTGAGCTCAAGGCCCGTCTGAACTACATACTGAAACCCTGTCTCAAAAAGACAAAAAAAAAAAAAAAAATTGAGCTCAACCTGAGAAATTTAAAAAATTTGAGACAGTAAAAACTGTCTCAAAGTAAGGTCTAGATGCCAGACAAGGCACTTGGGAGGCTGAGGCAGGAGAATCACTGAGTTCAAGACCCGCTTGAAATGCATAATGAGACCCTGTCTCAATAATACTACTAATAATAAAACAAAATTTTGGGGCTAGGGAGATAGCTCCAGTGGCACAAGTGCCTACCTGGTGCGTACAAGGTCATGAGTTCGAACCCTGGTCCCACAAACAAAAAAAGGAAAAACAACAAAATTCTAATACCAGTGCAAATATACTATTGTTTGGGATATGAGTAGGATTTGTTATCAGAGGTTCTTGGAAAGCTTTTTTCATTTTGAGTTTGGTTTGTTTTGGGGGCATGTTTGGGAGTTTTATTTTTTTAGAAGGTCTATGTAATTCAGCCTGGCCTTAAAGTTATTACTAAGTGCTGGGATTACAGGTGAGCTATAACCCAAGTTATAACAGAGGTCTAAGGAAATAGGATTATTTACTATGTGGTGCTAGGCATCAAACCCAATACCTTGTTTATACTAGGGGAGCGTTGTATAACATCTCCAGTCCAGGTTTATTCACTCTTGGCAGAAGCAAGAAATTATCAGGTAATTCCAAGATCATCACGCAGCATAGGTAATCTAGGAAAACTATCAGGAAGTGATGGAATACAAAGCCAAAATGAAGGCTAAAGCAAAGGTGGGCTGAATTCCAAACTAAGCAGATTAGGCTTAATAAGTAGGAACAAAGAGAGTTAGTCTTTTAAGGAAAGAGTACCAGGATTTGTACTTGTATCTATCAAAAGTAAATCTGGGGATGGGGCTGGGGAGATAGCTCCAAGGCACAAGTGCCTGCTGGGCAAGTGCAAGGTTGTGAGTTTGAACCCCGGTCCTGCAAAAAAAAAAAAAAAAGTAAATCTGGGGAGAAAAGGGTTGCAACTCCAAGAAGCCAGATGGGCTTCACCATACAGTAACACAGGAAATCTCCAACAGTTACAAATAT
The DNA here is from genome assembly GCA_004027025.1 of Myocastor coypus. Lineage (NCBI taxonomy): Eukaryota > Metazoa > Chordata > Mammalia > Rodentia > Myocastoridae > Myocastor > Myocastor coypus. Next base: position 9,326 of record PVJA010046191.1, on the reverse strand, counting down.
ACAAACTACTTGTTGGTTTGCTTTGTTTTGTTTTGTTTTTTGGTGAGACCAGGGTTCAAACTCAAGACCTTGCATTTTCCAGGCAGGCACTTGTGCCATGGAGCTATCTCCCCGGCCCCACAGTAACTATTTTTAAAGTAGCAATGATTTGGAAGTAGAGTTAAAAGATGTAAGTGAAACATCACAGATGCAGGGGAAAGTTTCAAGGAGATCATCAACCGTAATTCTCTGCAGCAGAAAATTACTAAAGTCCTGGTGGGTCTAGTGACTAGAAGGAGGTGCAAGGAAAGTAGCAATGTCAAATGAATTTCTTGCATAGGCAAGACTTTACAATGTGTAAGCCATAAGAAAGAAGTCACAGTAGACATTATTTAAGAGATTGATAGATAACTCTTGCGAACTGGCAATGTTACAGAAGTAGAAACTCCTCCACTTCAGCATTGTTTATTTTCTTTTTTCTTTTTTTTTTTTTTTTTTTTTTTTTTTTTTTTTTTTTTTTTTTTTTTTTTTTTTTTTTTTTTTTTTTTTTTTTTTTTTTTTATTTATTTATTTATTTATTTATTTATTTTTTGTTTCAGAATCTTTGTTTATTCACTCATTTTTATGGCCGGCTCAGCCTGCCCCGAGGGCAGGGCTGGCACAGCATGTGGTGCCGGGGATTGAACCGCGGTCCCTGAAGCCGCCCAAGCTTTCCCAAGCAGGCGCTTTAGACCACTGAGCCATCCTGCCAGGCCCCAAATTTTTTGTTTGTTTGTTTATTTATTTTTATGGCCAGCTCAGCCTCAGGGCTGGCGCAGCATGTAGTGCCGGGGATCGAACCACGATCCCTGCAGCCGCCTGCAGGCACTTTAGACCACTGAGCTATCCTGCCAGGTCCAGCATTGTTTATTTTCTTGTGTTGAGCTCAAAGCCAAGGTCTAGGCAAGTCCTTTACCACTGAGCCACTCCCTCAACCTCTACTTTAGTTCTTAATTAAATGTATAGCGTGCCTTGGGAAAATAATTATTTTACTCAAAGTAGATATGCAAGTGTGTACTTACTGAACGATGGTAGCTCTCAGGCTGAAAAGCCTTGTTGAAGCCTCCTCCAGCTGGCTATGTAAGTCCTTTGTACTCTCATTCTGTACTGGCTTAGCCTGTGCTGTAGGCTTCAGCAAATGTGAAGGAAATTGTTATACATGATGTAAATTTAATGGAAGCGTGAAGCAGATCAGGATATGACAATTTCATTTCTCTTTACTAACTGTTGACATAAATTATTCTATTTTAGATTTACAAAATGTTTTCTAAAGAGAACAATTCCCCTCAAACCAGCGTGAATATCTTCAACATTCAACCAAGGATCCAATGCTTCAAGACCCGCTTAATAGACATAACAGAAGCATATGTGTGTCTTAATGCTTAAAACAGAATTTCCTTTTTTTTTTTTTTTTTTTAATAAAACTATTAAACTAAAACTTTACATACCACAGAATTTATAAATTTAAAATGTAAACTTCAGGGACCAGGGAGATAGCTCAGTAGAATAAATGCTTGCCGGGGCCTGGCAGAATGGCTCAGTGGTCTAAAGTGCCTGCTTAGGAAAGCTTGGGCTACTGCAGGGACCACGGTTCGATCCCTAGCACCACATGCTGAGCCAGCCCTGCCCTCAGGGCAGGCTGAGCCGGCCATAAAATAAAATAAAATCAGCCTGGCACCTGTAGGTTTTTAACTGGAGTGTTTAGGTGACTTATAAAAAATAAATAAATAAAAATAAATGCTTGCCTGCTGGGCGTGGTGGCGCATGCCTGTAATTCCAGCACTTGGGAGGCTGAGGCGGGAGGATCAGTTTGAGTTCGAGACCAGCCTGGGCTACCAAAGTGAGCTCAAGGCCAGCCTGAACTGCATAGCGAGACCCTGTCTCAAAAAGACAAAAAATAAATAAATAAATAAATGCTTGCCTGGCAAGCACGAGATCCTGTGTTCAACCCTCAGTACCACCAAAAAAAAAAAAAGAACTTCAATAGATTTTAGTATATTGACAAAGTTGTACAACTATAACATAATAGCTTAGGTCACTTTACTGTCATCATAATGTCCTTGTCTTTTTTTTGCAGGGGTGGTGGGGAGGTAGCTGAGAATCAAACTGAGGAGCTCATGCTTGCCAGGCAGGCACTGTAGTTTGGGGTTCTGCAAAGGAAACAATACAGAACACATATTTTATAAGACTATTTATAATAGTCAACCAAAGAATCTTATACAAACATAGTAGAGGAAACCTGTCTGCACACTAAAGATTGATGAATCTAGCTGAGGATCTGTATCCCATGGTAATATCATGTGTCAGTCCAGCTGAAGACCTAGAGCTCACAACGGTGCCTCCCATGAATCCAGCTGGAGGCCTAGAGCACAGAACAATGTCTTATGAAAACCTGTTTCATGGATCGGAAAGTCTGTACCAATGGGATGAAGGATCTGAACTGGAACCAGAAGGTAACACTGGAGCTAAGAATCAGCTCCCCAAAAAGTATCACAGTCATCCTTTGCAGCAGTGAGGTCCTGACCTCCTCCAAGGATGAAAATACCCACGCTATCAGGAAAGCCAACTTGACAGGCTTCTCCAGGTGACTGAGCAGTGCACCATCTTCCCTTCCAGAGCCAGGAAACCATACTTAAAAGTGAGGACCAGAATTCCCCCAAAATAAACCGCAGCCATCTTCAGTGACAAGGTCCTAAGCTTCTGCAATGAGAACAGCCAATTTCACCAGGAAAGCCAGCATGACTTTGGGCTACAGCAGAACAGCCCAAGAGAGCTAGCAACTTCCAACAGTTTCTTCAAACAGCTTCCCAAACAGTCTCTTTTGACACCTCCAGTTCTGCCTCTGTTGGCAATCCACAACAGCCACTGAGCTAAATTCCCAGCCCAGAATTTCCTTGTCTTGAGAAATAATTTAATGTTGAAAAGAATTTATGAGACCATCAAAGAAGATGTCAAGCTGGGCATGGTAGCACACACCTGTAATACTAGCACTTGGGAAGCTGAGGCAGGAGGATCAGTGTGAATTTGAGACCAGCCTGGGCTACAAAAGTGAGCTCAAGGCCAGCCTAAACTGCATAGCAAGACCCTGTCTCCAAAAGACAAAGATGTTAAGTTTCATGAAAGGAGGCAATGAAGCAAAGAATAAGAATTTCCCATAATTTTATGAATTTTAATATGCAGAGATAATTCTAAGGCTTTCAGTTATCATATATACAGGTGAGTGAGAGGTAATATGCCCAGTACTTTCACTTCAGCTCACTGGATACAACCTTGATACTTCTGAATAAATGATAGCTTTGTACTTAAGGCATAGACACTGAAGTATACCCAGAATCACGTCCTAATTTTCCTTACTTACATCTTCACTGGTCAAACAACACTCTATTGCCTTTTTCAGTACTGAGGATTGAACCTAGGACCTTTGCCCTGAGTCACATGCCCTGTGCTTTCTTTTGAGACATTCAGTAAGTAGCCCAAGCTAAGCTTGAGCACTCAGTAACTCTTCCTCATAGGCATGCACTACCATACCATCTTAAAATTATTTTAGGGGCTAGGGAGATAGCTGAGAGGTCAAAGTGCCTGCCCGGCAAGTGCAAGGTCCTGGGTTCAATCCCCAGTACTGCATGTTGTACAAGCTTTCCACACCAAGCCAGCCACTGAAACTGGGTATGGGGGCACATGCTTGTGATCCTAGCACAAGGAAGGTTTCCCTCAGAGAACAATTGAATTAGTAAACCGTAAAAAAGTCATCTTAAAAAATAATTAATATAATGGATTTTTTAAAAACTTGTAGCCTTGGGGCCCGGCAGGGTGGCTCAGTGGTCTAAAGCGCCTGCTTGGGAAAGCTTGGGTGGCTTCAGGGACCACAGTTCGATCCCGGGCACCACATGCTGCGCCAGCCTTGCCCTGAAGGCAGGCTGAGCCGGCCATAAAAATAAATAAACAAAAGTTCTGAAACAAGAAATAAAATATAATAAAATTCTAAAAAAAATAAAAATAAAAAACTTGTAGCCTTAGCCGGGCGTGGTGGCGCACACCTGTAATCCCAGCACTCGGGAAGCTAAGGCAGGAGGATCGATGTGTGTTCAAGACCAGCCTGGGCTACAAAAGTGAGCTCAAGGCCAGCCTGAACTGCATAGTGAGACCCTGTCTCAAAAAGACAAAAAAAAAAAAAAAACTTGTATCTACTCCTAGTGGTACATGTCTGTAATCCCACTTGAGAAGCTTAGCCAGGAGGATCATGAATTTAGGTCGTTTAAGCATTTAGTGAGACCTTGTCTCAAAGAAAGGTGTGGCTCAGTAATAGAATGCTTGACTAGTATACTCAAGGCTCTGTGTTGAATCCCTAGACTTTCCCCAAAAAAAACCTGTTTTGCTTGTCAAAACATTTGAAATTTTTATATAAGTACATACTTAAATTTTAAGTTTTGGGGTTTTTTTAAGAATTTTTTATTTTATTTATTTTTTTTCTTGTTTCAGAACCTTTATTTGTTTATTCACTCATTTTTATGGCCGGCTCAGCCCACCCTGAGGGCAGGGCTGGCGCAGCTTGTGGTGCCGGGGATCAAACCACAGTCCCTGAAGCCACCCAAGCTTTCCCAAGCAGGCGCTTTAGACCACTGAGCCATCCCGCTGGGCCCCTTAAATTTTATTTTATGTAATAAATGCTAAAGTGATAGGCTTGGTTTGCCTGGTTCTACAGCCAATCTAAATAAAAGTCATTCTAGCATATATTCTAATTTCCGAGAAACACTGAGAAGCAAGTTGTCAATATAGTCATGATTTCATTAAAACTTCCCTTTATATTTTCTTTGTTTTTCTACAGTCACAGTCTTTCAGTTTACATAAAGTATAGTGCATCTATTTATTTTTGTCTTTTTCGAGACAGGGTCTCACTATGCAGTTCAGGCTGGCCCTGAACTCACTTTTGTAATCCAAGCTGGTCTCGAACTCGCACCGATCCTCCTGCCTCAGCCTCCCAAGTGCTGGGATTACAGGCGTGTGCCACCACGCCCGGCTTAGTGCATCTAATACATTAAAATACTTTGCATTTCTTTTGTTGATTTATCTTTTTTTAATGAAATTTTATTTTTATTTTAATAAGAAATATCAATATGATTGTTTCATAACACAGTAGTACATTTGCAATAACTGACACATTGCATGTTGTCCTCATTTGTTTATCTGTTTGAAACAGGGTCTGATTATGCAGTTCAGGCTGCCCTTAAGCTGACTTTAGCCCAGCCTAGTCTGGAACTTGCAAAGATCCTCCTGCCTTGGCCTCCTGAGTGCTGGGATTACAGGAGTGTGTGCCACACTCAGTACTATTATTTGTTTTTTGAGACCAGGTCTCACTAGTTCAGGCTGGCCTTGAACTCACTTATGCAGTGCAGGCTGACCTCAAACTCTTGGCAGTTATACAGCCCCAGCCCTCTGAGTACTGAGATTAGAGATGTACCACCAAGCCCAGTGGTGTATTCTTTTTATACTTTTTAAGAAATATGGGCCCAGTGGGATGACTCAGTGGTCTAAAGCGCCTGCTTGTGGGAAAGCTTGAGCAGCTTCAGGGACCGCGGTTCGATCCCCGGCACCACATGCTGCGCCGGCCCTGCTCTTGGGGGCGCGGGCTGAGCCGGCCATAAAAATGAGTGAATAAACAAACGAAGGTTCTGAAACAAGAAATAAATAAAGAAAGAAAGAAAGAAAGAAAGAAATACTGGGGCCTGGCAGGATGGCTCAGTGGTCTAAAGTACCTGCTTAGGAAAGCTTAGGCAACTGCAGGGACCGCATGCAGCACCAGCCCTGCCCTGAAGGCAGGCTGAACTGGCCATAAAAATATTTTGTTTATTTATTTATTTTTGTTTCAGAACCTTTCTTTATTCACTCATTTTTATGGCCGGCTCAGCCCGCCCCAAGGGCAGGGCTGGCGCAGCATGTGGTGCCGGGGATCGAACCGCAGTCCCTGAAGCCGCCCAAGCTTTCCCAAGCAGGCGCTTTAGATCACTGAGCCATCCCCGCCAGGCCCCTGGCCATAAAAATAAAAGTTCTAAAACAAAAAAAAATTTAAATTTTTATTTATTTATTTATTTATTTATTTATTTATTTATTTATTTATTTTTCTTGTTTCAGAACCTTTGTTTATTCACTCATTTTCATGGCCGGCTCAGCCCACCCCGAGGGCAGGGCTGGCGCAGCAGGCGGCGCCAGGGATCGAACCGCGGTCCCTGAAGCCGCCCAAGCTTTCCCAAGCAGGCGCTCCAGACCACTGAGCCATCCCACCAGGCCCCTTATTTTTTTTTTTAAGTTTTTTTTTTTTTTCTTGTTTCAGAACCTTTGTTTGTAAAAATTCTTTAAAAAAAAATACTGAGTCGGGGCTGGGGAGATAGCTCCGAGGCACAAGTGCCTGCTGGGCAAGTGCAAGGTCATGAGTTCGAACCCTGGTCCCACAAAAAAAGAAAAAAAAATAGTAAGAGTTATTGTGTGAAATTCATCATTCTTTGAGCTTCAATGCTATGAATTATTCAGTCTTTAGGTTCTAAACAAAGTGGATCAATTAAAACTGAATATCAAATTGCTCAAGGTATAGTCCTTTTTTTTTTTTTGTCCTTTTGAGACAGAGTCTTGCTATGCAGTTGAGGCTGGTCCTGAGCTCCCAAGTGCCGGGATTACAGGGGTGAGCCACCACACCTGGCTGGTATAATCCATTTAAAAACTCAATTAAGAGGCTCCCGAGCAGCTTCCTGCAGCGGCAGGCGACCCCGGGCCTGAAGCTGGCCCTGCCGTGTCATGGCTCCCAAGCGCCAGGCTTTGCCCACCACTATGATCAAGAAGGCCCGACTGTCTTGGGTCCCCAAACCCGAGGCCACAACGGGCTCGCCGGGCCTGCCCAAGGGAGAAAAAAAGCAACAAGAAGCAATTGAAGCCGGGCGTGGTGGCTCACGCCTGTAATCCCAGCACTCGGGAGGCTGAGGCAGGAGGATTGGTGCGAGTTCGAGACCAGCCTGGGCTACAAAAGTGAGCTCAGGGCCAGCCTCAACTGCATAGCAAGACCCTGTCTCAAAAAAAAAAAAAAAAGAAGCAATTGAACACATCAATGAAGTACAAAATGAAATAGACTTAATGAACAAGCCAGTGAGGAAATATTGAAAGTAGAACAGAAATATAACAAACTCCACCAACCATTTTTTCAAAAGAGGTCAGAATTGATAGCCAAAATCCCACATTTTTGGATAACAACATTTGTTAACCATCCACAAGTGTCTGCGTTGCTTGGGGAGGAAGATGAGGAAGCTTTGCATTATTTGACCAGAGTTGAAGTGACAGAATTTGAAGATAGCAAATCAGGTTACAGAATAGATTTTTTTTTTTTTTTTTTTTTTTGTGGTGGGACCAGGGTTCGAACTCACGACCTTGCACTTGCCCAGCAGGCACTTGTGCCTCGGAGCTATCTCCCCAGCCCCTCAGAATAGATTTTTATTTTGATGAAAATCCTTACTTTGAAAATAAAGTTCTCTCCAAAGAATTTCATCTGAATGAGAGTGGTGATCCGTTTTCAAAGTCCACTGAAATCAAATGGAAATCTGGAAAGGATTTGACAGAACGTTCAAGTCAAATGCAGAATAAGGCCAGTGGGAAGAGGCAGCATGAAGAGCCTGAGAGCTTCTTTACCTGGTTCACTGATCACTCAGATGCAGGTGCAGATGAGCTAGGAGAAGTCATCAAGCCCAACGACATCTGGCCCAACCCACTGCAGTACTACCTGGTTCCCAACATGGATGATGAAGAGGCCAAGGGGGAAGAGGATGATGACGATGAGGAGGAGAAGGGCTGGAGGACATCAACAAGGAGGGTGATGAGGATGAGGGCTAGGAGGATGAGGACGATGAAGGCGAGGAGGACGAAGGAGAAGATGACTAACTGAATACTGACGGATTCCAACCTTCTTGTTCTCCTTTTTTTATTTTTTTTTTTTATTTTTTTTTTATTTATTTATTTTTATTTTTTTTATTTTTTTTTATTTTTTTTTTTTTTTATTTTCTCCAGTCCCTGGGAGCAAGTTGCAGTCTTTTTCCCCCCTTGTGCTCAATCGCCCTGTTCTTGAGATCTCTCTTAAACACCATGGTTCTCGACTTACTTTGTGAGGAAAAACCTTGTAGAATACAATGGGACAAGGATCTCCACAGCCTTCTGTTCTCATTTCGGTCCTCTCCTGTCTCCACAAACTTTTTGGAATCAACACCACCGTACTCTGTGGGAAAAAAGAAAACTCTCCGTGCTCTTCGCTCTGCTGGAAGCTGGAGGGTGCTCGGCCTTTGTGTAGTAGTGCATAGAATTCTAGCTTTCTTCATCCTCTCTCTGTGTATTGGGCTCAGAGATTACAACTATGTGAATATGGACAGTTAGCATTTTCCAACATGTACCTGTCTACTCTTCTTTATTTTTTTAAAGAATTTTTTGTGTTTGTTTGTTTGTTTTATTTTTTTTCTTGTTTCATAACCTTTATTTGCTTATTCACTCATTTTTATGGCTGGCTCAGCCCGCGCCCTGAGGGCAGGGCTGGCGCAGTATGTGGTGCCGGGGATCGAACCACGGTCCCTGAAGCCGCCCAAGCTTTCCCAAGCAGGCGCTTTAGACCACTGGGCCATCCCGCCGGGCCCCTACTCTTGTTTAAAAAAAGATTTAAATTTTTTTTTTTAAATGGGGTATAAAAAGTCAGCAACGGGTGGGTTTGAGATGTTTGGGTGGGTTAAACAGGCATTTGACAACATGGCTTCTCCTTTGGCGTGTTTAATTGTGATATTAACAGACATCCTTGCAGTTTAAGATGACACTTTTAAAATAAAATTCCTAATGATGACTTGAGCCCTGCCACTCAATGGGAGAATCAGCAGAACCTGTAGGGTCCTATTTGGAATTGACATTCTCTATTGTAATTTTGTTGGTTTATTTTTAAATTCTTTTTTCGTTTTCACTGGAAAGGAAAAGGTGACGCGCAGTTTTAAACGTTCAAAGTGTACAAGTTGCTTTGTTACAATAAAATTACATGTGTACAAAAAAAACTCAATTAAGAGTCTTCTGGGGCCCGGCGGGATGGCTCAGCGGTCTAAAGTGCCTGCTTGGGAAAGCTTGGGCGGCTTCAGCGACCGCGGTTTGATCCCCGGGAACCACATGCTGCGCCAGCCCTGCCCTGGGGGTGGGCTGAGCCAGCCATAGAAATGAGTGAATAAACAAAGGTTCTGAAACAAGAAAAAAATAAATAAAAATAAAAATTTCTTTAAAAAAAAAAAAAAAGAGTCTTCTAACTAGAC
>PVJA010046189.1:0-15246 GCA_004027025.1 Myocastor coypus | reverse complement strand
TAAGAATATTCAACTGTTGGAGTTTTGTTTTTCCAGGAAAAGATTCTTCTCATAGCAAGTCTATAATCAATGTGAATAGCAATGAGATTGCTTTATTAATTTAAAATCTGATATGCCACATCTTCTAAACAGTTGATGGCAGCTCCATAGCCAGTACTGACTGTGATGAAAAATGTTTTATTATTTCAAAAGATGACATATATGCAAGTGGGTTGAGGACATTAAAAATCTTGCCACCCATCCTCTTCATCTTTTAATGTAAAAAATAAAGAGGACTTGTGAAAAACTTGCTATAGCATCCTTATTTTTCTATGTAAGAGAAAATGAAAATTTTCTCATGAACTAATATTATAAAATACCCAAATTTTTAAAAATTATGTTGAAAATTCAGGGAAGATTTCCTTTTTTCTTTCAAAACACGTTAGCAAGACAGCCACAATAATCAGTACAATGCATATTGTTGCCTTCATAGTAGTTGTTCCAAGTACAAGATGCAGACATGATAACTTTTCTAAACACTGCTGGTACAAATAATTTTTCTCACTGAGCTAAGAGAAAGTAGTATGCATAGTCCAATATTCCATAATAGTGGGTTATCAGCAGAACTGGCAGAAGCTGCTGACTTGAGCCTTTCATAACTCAGCATACTTATCTGGCTTTACTTTATTTCACATGCTCATTGACTTAAGTTATCTGATATTTCGTAGGCAGTCTATTTTAAAATATCTTGATTGCAAATATAGAATATTGACTTGGTTGTCTATCCCATAACTACTGGCCTGTAGAAGGCAAAAATACATTAAAAATTCATTCCTTTTTTGTGAATTTGCAGAATTTTCTAAACATTTCAAGTAAGGTTAGGGGAAAAACACTGACAGCATTTACTATACTACTTCATAATTTTACATGATATATGTAAAGTAAATCTGTAATGATTAGACCAGGGTGGTATTTACATTTCACAGAGAAGCAAAATACTTGGAGACGCTCCACGTTCCTGTCTAAAGATCTCATTCATTTGCATTCAAGTAAATTCTTTGCTTTCACTCATCCAGAATAGTCTTCTGTTTATGATCCAGAATAAATAGAGTTGCATTCATGCGTTTAATGTCAGTGAAAAAAAAAAACAACTTTCCTAAAATTTTTCCTTTCAATTAAATCCCGCAAAAGATGTCTAATCCCTCCTGGATTCAGTTATTAAACATTTCACAATGTTGTCACTTCTGGAAAACAACAGCAAAAAAACCTTGCTTATACCAATTGAGAGAGCCATTCTCTAGCAACCTAGAACTTTATCCTCATGAAATAAAGTTCTTAGGACCAGCCAAATAGCTCAGCAGACTTAAACAGCTGCTTAGGCAGGCTCAGTGACTGGGGTTCGATCCCTGGCATACAGTGCTGGCTCCACCCCCACAGTGCACTGAGAGGGCAACTGAGACTGGGCATGGTGCCACACACCTGTAATCCCAGGGCTTGGGAAGCTGAAAACAGTAGGATCACTACAAGTCTGATCTGTGTAGTGAGACCCTGTAGACTCTGCACTAAATTTTTTTTTTTTTTCTGGTGCTGGGGATTGAACGAAAGACCTTGCACTTGCCAGTCAAGCCCTTATTCTACCGAGCCATCTCCTTGGCCCTCAGCACTAAATACTTTTGAACAAAAGAAATAAAGTTTTTGAACTTTATCTCAATTCCTTTTGTAGCAGATGATTTTCACTGTCATGTAAATATAAGGCTCTATTAGATATATACAGCACTCATCCTTTGGTTGGTGAGTAGCAAAGCACACATCTGTGTGGGCCATAGAGGCATGACCTGGAGCTCGCCCTCTGGTGACCACATTTTCCCTGGCTCTCTTCCCCCATTCTACTTCCCACCTGCTGTGAAGTAAGCATCTTTGGTTATTATGCCCATCCCCATGCTGCTCCTGCTGAACTGAATCACCTGAAACCATGAGGCAATTGCTCAGCATCAGCATCGGCATCGTCTTACTTTTCATCCTTAAAGGTTGTGGATATCAGGTATTGTGTCTCTGGTGGAAACGATGACTAATACAGAATATCAATGCTGGGAGTGGGGTTGCTGCATGTGATTGAGAGGCTTGTAGGGCCAGTTTTCAGGAGGAACTTAGAAAAAACTTCAAGATGCCAGCAAGAGAAAACCTAGAAATCTGTAAAAGCACCCAATGAGTAATTCTGCTTGGAGCTCAGAATGTCAGAATGCTGATAGAAGTAGATAGTAAAGTCCATGTTCAGGAAATTTCAGTCAGGAATAAGGACTTCCTTGGCAATTGAATTAAAGGGCATGTGTGTGCATGTGTGCATTACACTCTGGCGGGAAGTGTGTCTCTATTTTGCCCGTGTCCTGAGATTTTGTGTGAGGCTAAATTTAGGGGTTACAAATTAATTTATTGGGCAGTAGAAATCTCCAAGCAACCCAGCCTTCAGGTGGTGCAATGGGCACTGCTGACTTTCAGCAAGATTTAAAGTGAGAATTAGGAACAAAGAAGCAGCAGAAAAATTTACATTTTGGCCAGCAAGCAAGCATGTATAAAGTCAGAGCCAAAGGCAATATGATTGCTGAAGACATGAGTGCCAGTGAAGAGACATGAAATATATTGAACAAGGACAAGAAGAACAGTCTTGAGGGCATCTCAGTAATCATCAGGATCCCACTCAGTGTGATCTCAAAGGTGCAAATTATAACCTTTCAAAAGGGCATGGTGTCTTATGCCTACAATCCCAGAAGTCCAGAGGGCAGGGGCAGCACAAGTTCAAGTCAGACCTGGGCAACTTAGTGTCTTAGACCCTATGTCAAAAGTAGAAAAAATAAAAAGAGGCTAGGAATGTAGCATAGTGTGAAAGCCATGGGTTTACTTTCCAACACCAAAAAAATATATAGCTTTTCATTTGAAAGAGTCACTGGATAGCCTACTTGAGAAGGACTGCCAAAAGAATTAACTCCCCAGGATTCGTTATGCTATGCTCAGCCATTCAGATACTCAGAGTTTGCTGCAGCCATGGTCCAAGGAGCCCTGGCTACTGCTTCCATTGGTAACATTCCTTGGTGTTTTCCGTATGAAGCTGGTTTTACTGCATTATGCATAGTTCTGGTTCTCAAATGAAGATCTGGGAAGCCAGGCAGTGTGTCCCTAAAAAGGGAGTTCATAAAACTATGGAAATAAAGCCAAAGATGCAGAGAGACCCCAGGAAGTAGATGATACCAGGAACATGAAACTTCTTTTTTTTTTTTTTTGTCTTTTTGAGACAAGGTCTCGCTATGCAGTTGAGGCTGGCCTTGAGCTCACTTTTGTAGCCCAGGCTGGTCTCGAACTCACACCAATCCTCCTGCCTCAGCCTCCCGAGTGCTGGGATTACAGGCGTGAGCCACCACGCCCGGCTAGGAACATGAAACTTCTGCCAAGAAAATCTGCAGGTTCTGAGCAGACCCAAGCTGAGAAAAGACATCGAGGCTTTAACCAGGAAGGTGACGGGTGGGGCCACTCAAGCCCTTTAGAACTCACATCTTCCCACCATGTGCTTCCCATGTCAGACACAGAGCTATAGGGCTTAATGTTTGTCTACTTGGTTTTAGTTTTGCTTTTGTCCATTTTTTTTTTTTAAGCGGGGGACAGAGTCTTGCTGTGCAGTTCAGGCTGGCCTTGAGCTCCCTTTAGCTCAGGCCGGTCTTGAATGCACAATGATCCTCCTGTCTCCAATTCTTCTCGACTCCTCTGTCCTTTTCTTTTTAAATGGGAATGTTTCCCCCAGGGTCTTGTACTTTGGGACTATATAACTTGTTTTTTAGTTTTACAGAGATTTATAACTAAGAGTTTGTCTTAAATCTCAGAAGAGACCTTGAGTTAGACTTTTTAGAAATGCTGGAACTGTTAATCCCATGGGAAAGGGATTATTTCATTCTCAGTTGTGTGCAACATAGTTATATTACATTAAACATAATTGTTAACTTAACAATGACAAGTTAATAGTTAGCCTTAACATGATATAACTGTCTTGAATTAAGTATGGTTAAATTCAGTATGATTTAAAGCAGTGGTTCTCAACCTTTCTAATGCCGTAACCCCGCAATACAGTTCCTCGTGTTGCGTTGACCCCAAACCAAAAAATAATTTTGGTGGCTACTTCAAGACTATGATTTTGCTACAGTTATGATTTGGAATGTAAATACCTGATATGCATTATATATTTGTTCGACCTCCGCTGGGGTTGCGACCCACAGATTGAGAACTGATGGTTGAAGGAGAGGTGTTTGCATGTCCTGTCTACAAATTGGGGGATGTGATAGTTAAGCTTACTGTTGATAGCCTGGCTTGGCAGCTGCCCAGGAAACTAGCAAAGCACACCGCTAGACTCATCTGGGCAGGTCATGGAGGCATGTCCTTGGGACAGATCCAGTCCCTTGCTGGTTCTTCTCCAGCACTGTTTCCCTGTTTGACTTCCTAGCTTCCATCTTTGCTCTGCTATACCTTCCACTATGAGGGAACCAGCCACCCAGGGGCTGAACTGCCTGCAGCCATGAGTCCAGTTGAACTGCTGCTCCTGTAAGCTGTGAACGGCAGGTATTGTGTCTCAGTGACAAGAAAGTTAGCCAATTCACAATCCAATGGTGATGACTTAAATACAATAATAACAAATACAGACGTCCTGAGAGACAGAGGTGGGTGACTGCATGCAAAGTCTACGTATCATGCCCTTCCTGGGTGCTCATCGCAAAAAGCAGTCATCGTTGATGGATCTTGATGAGAATAGGGACATTAAAAGTTTCACTAAGTTTATCAACACATAGAGTTTGGGGGTCCCTGTCTTCTGAATGGATAAGGATTTTTTTTTTTTTAATTATGACCAGCTCAGCCTACCCTGGGGGTGGGGCTGGTGCAGCATGTGGTGCGGGAAGATCAATCCGCGGTCCCTGAAGTTGCCTAAGCTTGCCTAAGCAAGCGCTTTAGACTGCTGAGCCATCTTGCCAGCCCTTGGATAAGGAAGATTTTGCACAGGAAGTTACAGCTGAAATAAAAAATGCAAGTGGAAATGAGAATGACAGGAGAGAACTCCTGCTGGGAAAGAAAATATCAACAACACAAAAGAAAACGCAAGATAGATTTTGGGGGGGGGGGTTAGAGTGAGGCATGCCCCAGAGTGGTGGTGGGAAAGCAGAACTGCCTCTGCGCTGAACCGGCACTGTCGTGATCTTCCAAAAGCCTCAAAGTGGGCTTGAGGCTCTATTTTTGGCTTTTTGTTTTTGGTTTTGGGTTTTTTTTTTCTTTATTTTATTTACTTTATTTTTTTTTTTCTTGTTTCAGGACCTTTATTTGTTTATTCATTCATTTTTATGGCTGGCTCAGCCTGCCCCGAGGGCAGGGCTGGTGCAGCATGTGGTGCCGGAGATCGAACCGTGGTCCCTGAACCGCCCAAGCTTTCCCAAGCAGGCGCTTTAAACCGCTGAGCCATCCCGCTGGGCCCCTTTGTTTTTGTTTTTAAATACATTTTTTTCTTGTTTCAGAACTTTTGTTTGTTTATTTATTTATTTTTATGTCCGGCTCAGCCCGCCCTGAGGGCAGGGCTGGCGCAGCATGTGGTGCCGGGGATCGAACCTCGGTCCCTGAAGCTGCCCAAGCTTTCCCAAGCAGGCGCTTTTAGACCACTGAGCCATCCTGCCGGGCCCCTGGGCTTGAGGTTTTGTTCTGAAGTTTTGGGAAAACCTTTTGTTAACTCTAAGGACGTCCCGAGGGTGCTTTGCTCCTACTTTTGCCTGAGCCCTTCACGCTACTTTCCCTCTCCCTTGTTCTTCCTCCTCTCTACAGCTCTCCACACGGACCGACCGCCACTGGAAGAAGGTCTTCTCAGACAGTGGCTCATTTTCACTCTGCTCCATTACTCAGAAAATCCACTCCCCAAATGCTGGCATTTTGATGCCACATTTAACCTCCTTACAATATAAAACACACAGTCTCATCTGTTTCGTGTCTGGCCACCCTGAAGGCCTTTGCCTCTGCGGCCTCCTTGACATCCTCCATGCAGGACTTGCTCCCGCCTCTTCCATCCCAGTCACACATGACCCTAACTGCAGTGCAGGTTGGCGCGCATGGCGAGTGCTGGTGCTTTGAGAGCAGGTCCAGACAACAAGCATTTCTTTGAAGCTGAAATCCAATGGGATCCACGCAATGTGCATTTTCACCCACATGTGTGGAGTTTCTAGAACAGTTCCACTGAGAGAAAAATCACTCGTGTACCTCCTTCCTGCCCTCAGAGCTGTTAAAGCACAGAACCTGTGAGTGATCACGGGCTGCTAATATGGCCAAGCTGTTCATAAACTGAGATTGAGCCCCACGAACACTTAGTATAAGAGCATACAGCCAGAACCCCTTCAGTTTTTCAGGTTTCATTTTTTCAGAACTGTTTCTTCCTACC
Organism: Myocastor coypus; assembly: GCA_004027025.1. Classification (NCBI taxonomy): domain Eukaryota; kingdom Metazoa; phylum Chordata; class Mammalia; order Rodentia; family Myocastoridae; genus Myocastor; species Myocastor coypus. Next base: position 8,819 of record PVJA010046189.1, on the reverse strand, counting down.
TCAGTTTTAGCATTCCTCTACCCTGGCCTGCCTGGGACCACCTCATCATGTGACATACCTGATTCTATTCCTCCACACAGGATGTGGTGCCTGTGTGTCATGTGACCGGCTAGGAAGAGCTACCTCACTGAAGAGACCTATAGTCCCAGATGAACAAATGTACCTTCATCTCCGGGTTCCAGCCTGGTGAAAAGCACTGCCTGAGGATGTAGGGCTCTCTCCTCTAAGAATCAACAGCAGCTCCTAAAACTAATAGAAGCTCCTTGTACCTGCATGCTATAGGCTTTGGACGCTTGCTGACTGCTATTATAGGCTGAGCTTCGGCGTCCTTCCATCACAGATGCAAATCAAAACAGAGCTCAGAATCAAGGTTGGGAAGAAAATTCAAGTAGATTGATTTGCATGGGGAGCTTTAGTCTCCAAGTGCAGGCAGCCAAATGCCCTGTGCTTCCCAGCCCTCCGGAAATAGGCCTTACAGGGCCTGGGGGCCCCTGGGCCTAACAGGGTGGGCGTGATTTGAATGCTCACTGCACAGCTGCTGCGCCCCAGTCCTGGTCGCTGCCATTGCTCTCGCTTCAGTTTACTGAGTCAGAATCCCTTTGTGCATGTTAGTGGTTAATACAGCAGCCAGGAGACGCCAGACGGCTCTCAGCACCTGGTTCACATTTAAGGCTCATTTACACATGATGTCACCTACGCGTTGTCAGCGCGAGGGAGGTCAGGATGGTTCACTTTGGGAAGGTTTGCATTGTTGAGTCTTTACAACACTCCCTGCTATTAATGCCTTAACCATCTGACTTGGATTTCGGTTTCCTGGCATGAGGTAATCCCAGGCACTAGATTTATATGCTGAAGGAGAAGCCAGCGATGGGGGCTAATCACGCTGGTTTGCAGATCTGCACCTCTGGAGCCTTGGGATGGAATTAGAGGGCCACATGGCATGTAGCAAATCATAGAGGTTTCGAACAGGAGGGGAATTAGCCAGACCTGGAAGCAGGGGCCACTAAGAGGGTGCTGCCTGAGCCAGGCAGCTCAACTGAGGCAGAGAATCCAAGGCAGTTGGTCGTGGGCCCCGGAGACCAAGTGGGTTATTCCAGTGCAGCCAGGGCCTGGGGTTATTAGTTGACCCTTTCTTTTTGCTCATTCCCCATAGAAATTCCGAACCCATCTTCCCAGGCCCAGCCTCAAGCCTCATCTCTCCTGAATCCCTGAGTGCTTTCGTCAGTAAGAGAACGAATAGGTCCCAGGTTCTCAGTGTCAGCAGTTCATTTTCCCCTCACAACGGTCTCTTGTGCACCATATTGTTATTATTTCCATTTGGTCAATAATGAAGCAGGATCAGAGAAGTTGAATAAACACACTCAATGTCAGAGGTAGGCCGATTCCAAGGCCTGGGCTGTAAACGACTGGGTCGGGTAGGTGCCAGGCACTGACTTGGTATCTTCTGTGGTGCTTTGTAACAGAGAAGAGAAAGGTTGCAGCTAGGGGAGCTCAGAAAGCCCTCATGCCTGCGTTCTCTCTAGGCCCTGGCTGTGATAACTGGAGGGCATTGACCTTTACCTCTGTCTTTCACATCTTCTACTCTTGCACACAAGTCCCTGGATGATATCAACCCCTACCTGGTTTTCCCACCTAAGCTCAGAGGCTGAACTTTAGGGATAACCATCCTGCCACCTGCGGCCGCTCTCTGTCACTGCGCTAAGGCTGCCTGTTTTCGCCCCACTCATATTCTCCTTAGCTCCCAGGGAATTCTGTGAATGTCCCAGTGTTGCCTCTTGCTCTGATTTTGCTTTCCAAGGCCTAGTGCCACCGTGGGTGTCCCCCAAATGAGCTCTTGTTTCCTGAGCCCCTGCGTAATCAAGGTCCACCGAGGTGACAGTGGATAATGTGCACCCCGTCAGAGCACTGCCAGGTCTGAGAGCCCAGGAAAGGGTGGGTAAGAGTTAGTGCGTAGAAAGAAGTGGGATGTGTGCCCCAGGCGGATGGTGGGGCTTTGACAGAGGCCAGTGGGACGTGGTGACTAGAAAAGGGTGAAGGACAGCACTGGGACCCTGGCCCTACGAGGCCCTTCTCTGATTTGAGCAACATGGGATGTCTTTTGTTAGGGGATGTCCCTTCAGATTGACTATTGGCAGTATTTCCTCAATGTCCTCTGTCCTTTGGGGACAGCCAGGAATCAGAGAAAACTAGGCCACTATGAAGCCCAGTCACTTTGAGCAGAAGGTAGGGTTCAGTTTGCTGGCCATGCTGGCTGTCCTGGCCCTGGCACCCCTGCTGACTTCCTGGACTGTGTCAGTGGGCCCCTTACCTCTGGCTCCCCACTGGGTCCACCCAGAGAAAGGCACCTACGGGAGCTCAGGGTGGGGCGCAAGCTAAGGTGAAGCAGTGTATTTCCTCACTCTCCCCTTCTCAGGCTGCTGGCAAGGAAGGAAGCAGAAAAAGTAGACTTCTCTCTCCTCTGATGAAGGGGCAGGAATATGGGAAGTAAAAGCCGAGAATTTATTGCCAGTTGATACACCCCAAAAAGGGCCTGCTTTTGAAGAAATTCCTTAAGCAGGAAAAATAGGGTACAAGGCTGAAGCTCACATCCAAATTGAGACAAAGAGCACTGCAGATGGAATAAATAAAGATTAACTAACACGCATTTAAAATTTACAAATTAGGGCCAGCGAAATAGCTCAGGGGATTAAAGCACCTACAAGCAGTCGCAGGGGCCAGGGGTTTGATCCCCAGGCCTGCCATGCTGGCCCCACCCCTGGGGTGCACTGAGAGGGCAATTGAGACTGGGCATGGTGGCACATGCCTGTAATCCCAGCTGTTGGGAGGCTGTACACAGCTGGATCACTACAAGTCTGATCTAGTAGTGAGACCCAGAACACCCTGTAGACCCTTCCCTAAAAATACAAAATAAATAAATAAAAGAACTTTTTAAAAAAGAATAAATAAAATTTAAAAATAAAAAAGAATTACATATGAGGGGCCTGGCGGGATGGCTCAATGGTCTAAAGCCCCTGCTTGGGGAAGCTTGGGCGGCTTCAGGGACCGCGGATCAATCCCCGGCACCACATTCTGCGCCAGCCCTGCCCTCGGGGCGGGCTGAGCCGGCCATAAAAATGAGTGAATAAACAAAGGTTCTGAAACAAGAAAAAAAAATTCAAAAAAAAAAAGAATTACATATGAGATTTACAAATTATTCCACAATATAAAGGACTGTCAAGGGTTAAAAATAGTAGCAGTTTATTACATGTGGATAGGATATGTAAAAATAAAGAGTCTCATAACGAAACAAAGACTGCAAAGGTGAAACAAACCATTTCTAAGGTCCCACAGTATGAGTGAGCAAGATATTGTTTGAAACTGAACTCTGGTCAATTGATGATGTATATTGCAAACGCAGGAACAGCCACAAAAACCGAAAAAGAGACACAGGAAAATAATGGAGAGAAAATGTCAGAAGAACAGGTTCGATTAACCCGGAAGACAGAAGGAAAATGAAGAAATGAACAAGAGAAAAGGATAGTGAGAAGGAGGGTGGGCTTTAATCAACTCATATCACCAAGGGCATTCAGTGTGAAGGGTCACACTGTGAGGGACATCAGGTTGCCGGTGAAAGCAAGACCACTCTCTACGCTGTCTGCAAAACAATCATTTTTATTATAAAGACATAGGTAGGTTTTAAAAGTGACTAAAATACTCTGTGCTGTGACTGGCCCAAAGAAAACTGGACTGCCTATGTTAATACCAGACCAAGTAGAATTCATAACGAGGAATGTTAATAGGGAAACAGAGCTATCTATCTATGTCATCCTATCTGTCTGTTTATCTATCTGTCTGTCTGTCTGTCTGTCTGTCTGTCTAGACATCAATTCTATAAGATGACAGAACAATGCTACATATATATACACCTAGGAAAAAAGTTTCCAAATACAGGCAGACTGATGGAACTAAGAAAAGAAATGAGAAATGTTTACAAAAGAAAATATTGAGGCTGAGGAGATAGCTTGATGGCCTAAGTGCCTGCCTAGCAAGCTCAAGGACCTGCTCGGTTTGATCCCCAGTACCACAAGCTGCACTGGCCACTCGAACTGGGCGTCGTGGTGTACACTTATAATCCCAGAGAAGGGAGGGCTGAGTCAGGAGGATCACTTAGGAGTCTGAGCTGCATAGCAAGACCCTGTACCAAATAAATAAGTTTTTTTTAAAGAAAGTATTAAACAGTTCCTCTCTCAGATATTGAACATAAAGAGTAAATACAAAATTAGTAGATGGCAAATTTCTCAGCACAAACCATAAAGACCAGAAGAACTTGGAGGAAGTGTTTCAAGCCCTAAAAGATAGTGACTTCGAAGTCACAATAATATATGCTGTGAAAGTGTCTTTCAAAATTGATGGAAAGAGAAGGCTCTATCCATGATGAGGTGCACAGTAAGAAATTTGTGACCACTTCAAATAATTCTCATAGATATTGTAGAAACAGAGAATGAGGCAAACGATGCCAAAAGGTCCAACAGAAGAGTACAGCAGTCAGTGTGAGCGGTTTAGCAAAAGGGATAAAAGGGGACAGAGGGGTCAGCAACAGGAAAATGATGCGGTGACAAAGCATGCATCAGTAACAGTTGGCAAATCTCTCAGTGTGAATGATCTCAGTTGCTTAGTCAAAACACACAGATTACAAGAATGGATCAAAAAATAAAATTCAGCAGTAAGCTGGATACAAGAAACACATTTAACACAAAAAAAGAAACCCATAGACTGAAAACAATACTCCACATACAGGGTCCCCATCCCCCAAAAAAGTAAGCAAGCAAGAATAACTATCCTTTTTTCAGACAAATGTACCATAAGCCAAAACTGATCAGAAGAGACAACGGAGGTCATTATCTATGCCCAAGGGAACAATTGAACTGAGTATATAATAATTATGAGCATATATGCACCAAACACTACCACACCCAACTTTATTAAATAAACACTCCTATAATCAAAGATCAAATAAACATCAGCACAACTAGAGTGGAGGTCTCAATACTCTACTATCACAAATAGATCAACTAGACAAAAAAAAATCAGAGTTGGACCAAACCTCTGAACAAATAAACTTCACAGTGTTCCAACCAGTGACACCACAATACACATTATCCTCAGTCACATAAGGAGCAGTCTCCAAAATTTACCCCATTCTAGCCAATAAATCTTGCAAATGTAAATGCAAAATAGCTGAAGTTATTCCATGCATATTATCAGTTTGCAGCACAATAAAACTGGAAATCTGGCAAATGAAACCACAGATATTATCTAAACATATCAAAATGAAACAATACACTTTTGAGTAATTCATAAGTCACAAAGAAAGATCAAGAAGCTCCTAGAATTCAGCGGTGGTGCCAGCACAATATATCAGAATCTAAGAGACACAATGAGAGCAGTCTTAAGCAGAAGGTTTATAGCTGTGGATGCCCACATCAGAAACCCATAGTGAGCCCAAATACCCTAATGAATCTCAAAGTCCTAGAGAAACAAGAATAATCCAAATCCAGAGTCAAATCAAGGAAAGAAATTACAAAGATCAGACATAAAATTTAGAACAACAAAAAAAAAAAAAAAAAAAAAAAAAAAAAAAAAAAAAAAAAAAAAAAAAAAAAAAAAAAAAAAAAAAAAAAAAAAAAAAAAAAAAAAAAAAAAAACAAGCCGAGTGTGGTGGCACACGCCTATAATCCCAGCACTTGGGAGGCTGAGGCAGGAGGATCGGTGTGAGTTTGAGACCAGCCTGGGCTAGAAAAGTGAGCTCAAGGCCAGCCTGAACTGCATAGCGAGACCCTGTCTCAAAAAGACTAAATAAATAAATAATACAAACAATCAATGAATCAAAGCACTGGTTAGTCAAAGGAATAAGTAAACTGGACAAGCCCTCAGGGGAATGTATCAGAAAAAGGCAACACTCACATCACTGCAATTAGAAATGGAAAATCACAACAGACACTGATGAAATCCAGGGTTGTTTTTTTTTCTTTTTCTCTTTCTGAGGCAGGGTCTCACTGTGCCCTGGCCTCCGGTCTGGCTGTTGGGAGCCACGGGAAGCCAGGACTTGATCAAGTGTGTATAGGTGGGACTGGGCCTCCCTGCCTGGAGCAGAAAGCTACCCCAGTGCTGAGAAAAACATCCTGTCTCGTTCAGGCCAGCTATTGGTTGCTGGGTAGCCTTGTGTCATGGGATGCAAACTTTGTGGAAGTATAAATAAAGGGTCGTTTCTGTGTGTGTTGAGTTAGTTTTGCCCATCAGGCAGACTGGCCACCACCTAGCCCAGCTTTTCATCTTGTCTATCTTTCTCATTCCCGCCACAGTGTTCCCCAGGGTTGAACCGTTCACAGTAGGATCAATGAATCCCTGGTGTCCACGCCTCTCTTACCCAGGCCTCAAGCAGGCACGAGAGCTTCCTATGTTTTGGGCTCTCAGGACTCTGCTGTCCTCCCTGGCTGATCCCTTTTGGCCTTTCCTAGTATGTTAAACACTTTAGCTGGCTTCTCCGCACTTCTGTGCGTGGCAGCGCCTTTGCTTCCCGTACTCATCCATAAGCCGTGCTTGTGTTCCGACGCTCGAAAGAGCCGCTGTCCATCCTTAGACCCCAGCTTCCAGGGCCTCCAGGATCTTAGCTTCCTGGTGGATTAAAACAAATGTGATTTTGTAATTCATCGGCTGATCTGGAGTTGTTAGGACAGGAAAGGCATTGTTTTCTGTTCTCTGCACACCAGACAGAGTAGAACTCACTTGCTTTCACATCTGACAAAGCCTATGTCCTACCCTGATTCTTGGTTTTGAATGTTTCCTGGCTACTTTTACATATCTAATCTTTAAAAAGTTGGAGTCCTTCTGTCAAACTTCTCTCTTAGCCTCTCCGAAAGAAATCCTTTTACACCGCAGTGATGTTAAAACTCAGACAGGAGCTGGAGTCTCAGGTGCTGATGAAATTCTACCCTCAGGCCTGAGTGGGAGTTGTGATGAGAAGAAGATCTCAAAGGCTGGCCGGCCTCTGCTTCCACCCTGGCTCGGGTGCTCTGAGCTCCTAGCAGGTGTGTAGCCAGGATCTGAGGGCACTAGCGCTTGTGCCGGCTGTGATGTCACTAGGTGGTAGGGTGCTTGTCCAGCATGTGTGCATACCTGGGTTAGAGCCTTAGTAATGTAAAAAATAAGTAAGCTAGTAAGTGAAATGTAGAGTCACGTTGAAAATACCAGAATAATAAACACGTGGTCCTTACTGGACTTGCACAGGAAGGCCACAGCTGGAGTCCATGTAAGGTGAGCTATAGGTGTGAGCGCTCCAGTTGTGTGTGTGTGTGGGGGGGGTCTGCTGCAGTGGGTGGAGCAGGAGCTGTGGTTGGACCCGGAGCCCAGAGCTGGAAGCTGCTGAGGAGGAGGCTGTGAGTCTCCTGGGGGACGGGAGGGCCCCACAGTCACCTCTGCCATCGTCACACTCAACCTGGAGCTAGCCTACATGAGGCTCTTCTGACTACCTGGGTGTCACTGGACAGCAAGGGTGATCTGGGCTGGGATGTGTGATGGGGAGGGTTTCCCTGTCAGGGACCTGTGTTCCCCAGCTTCTGGTCAGGATACCCACAACTCCTGAGGCTCTGATAGCCTGGCATCATGTGGGGTAACTGTTAACATCTACTTTGGAAAGAATTCCTCAGGAGGAGAGCTAGAGAAAGAAAAATTGTGTATGAGGGAGGGAGAGAGGGAGGGAGGGGGAGAGAGACAGAGAGAGATAGAGAGACAGAGACACATAAAGAAAAGAGAAAGAAAGGAAGGAAGGAAGGAAGAAAGAAAGGAGAAACAGTCAGAGGGAAGAAGGAGGAAAGGAAGGAGGGAGAGAGGGAGAAACTTCTTGACATTTTCCACAGACTGCTTTCAGAAGAGAAAGAATCTTGCAATCCAATACAAGCAGACAACCCTTGACTGACCCAGGACACTGCACAGACGAGGAACACAGAAGGCCCAGACGCCCACATGCAGGCCTTGGTTTTGATTTTTTAAATGCAGTCTTTTTTAAAAAATTAATATTTAATTTTTAACCAAGTCCAGCACCTCATTAAGGGTGTGTGTATGAGGGGGAAGGGTTGTTTTTTGCCAGACTCTTGCAAAGGAACCTGCTAGGCTTGGACTAAGTGTCAGCAAACATTTCTCAGTACGCTCTACAGGGGAAATATTTATTTTGTAACACTCCTCCCTAACCAAAAATATAATTATGTGACATGTTTTATATGGCCAAGAAGATTTGAACTAAGGATTTTGCATTCATATTGTACCATAATATTGGGGAACACAGTTCTAAAAGTGCCGCCCACCCACTGGTCAGGGCTGGGAGCCACGCCCCGAGCAGGGCTTCGTAAGAATTGTCTCTTTACCCTCAAGAAAAACAAAAATGGGGAGCCAGGGAGATAGTTCAGTGGAATAAGTGCTTGCCTGGCAAGTGCACCTTTGATTCCCAGTACTGCAACCAACCAACCAACCAAGCAACCAAGCAACCAATCAATTCACTTTAATCTCCAAAGTAGAAAGGAAAAGTAGTTCTATTACTTTGGGATTTGGAATCAATTCTCCATGCTTATTTTCGTTGTACCTTGTGCAGCGTTGCAGCTTTCTTCAGAAGCACGGGTTTGCAGTACGCGAAGCTTGCACCCATCTGAGGGTGAGTGCGCTTTAATCTCCTTCCTCCTGCTCCTCCTGCTCCTCTTCTGCCTCCTGCTCCTCCTGCTCCTCCTCTGCCTCCTGCTCCTCCTGCTCCTCCTCTGCCTCCTGCTCCTCCTCTGCCTCCTGCTCCTCCT
>PVJA010046188.1:0-15250 GCA_004027025.1 Myocastor coypus | reverse complement strand
AAAAAAAAAAGTAATGTGGATTTAGAAAGGTTAATGTTTAATTGTTTGATCAATCTTATATACCTATATGTATTAATCTAAACTGATCTGATGATGAAAATATGTAATATAGTCATTGTTAAATTTAAACAATAAAAAAATTGGGAAAAAAAAGAAATTATTTCTGAAGTAAAAAAAGAAATGATAACTATAATGAAATAAGTACTAAGTGTTTCAAAGAAGACAATGATAAAAAAAAAAAGAGGAGAATAGAAAAAGGTTGGAATCCCTGAATGAGCAATGTAGTAAAGAAATAGAATGCATGAAGCAGATTCAAAGTGCTATATAGGAAACGAAAACCACAATCCCGAGCTGGCAAAACCGTTTCAAACAAAGTGAAAATAGACTTTCAGACCTTAAAGATACCATTGCAGCTAGTGAAAAGGTAAGAAAAGATCTCTTAAAAACAACTAGAATGCAGGGAAAAATAATTCAACATCAACAAGATGATGCAAAGATGAACAACATAAGATAATAGGCATCAATGAGGAAGAGGGAGTCAATAAAAATGATATAAAAAGAATATGGGGACTTCCCCAGCCTCCAGCTCCAGAGAGCCATGCAGAAGCATACTCCTGTTCCACGTGGCCCATCTGAGCAAAGTACCCTTCATGTGCGGTTCTGCTGAGCCGCACATGAATGTCTCCAGCCTCCAGCTCTGCCAAGCTGCATGGCAGTGACTTCCTGTTCCACAGCCAGCCAGATGGACCTCCACCTTCTCTGGACCCATTCCTCCCAGGTACATCAAAGGGAGATAACTAGTCAAAACTTAAGTGAGCTAAATTAAATACAATTTCCCAATATAATATCAGCTCAGCTACACAGACATACAGTTTGCTCTTACTGTGTAAAATACAAACTCATTAGTTACAGAAGTTTGTCAACTGCTAAATATCACTACCCACTATTAGTGTTCCTAACTGTAGTTCTGTAAATACAAAAGTATTACTGCCTTAACCATATAATCTCTTTTGGGTAAGAATTATGCTAAAGGTATATTACACCAAGCACTGCACCAAAGGTCAGAGGACAGTTCTCTACACAATGACAATGAGAAGGACTAAAATGCAATCTCAAGACCTGAGCCCACCCCCAAAAAAATGCAGTAGACACTAAGACAGAAGAGAATGGAAATCACACAGCTGAAATCTCTGAATTAATAGTGTCTGAAGTAAAGACATATTTGAAGATAGGTATAGAGGAAATCACATCAGAGATAATCTCCAAAGCGAAAGAAAGAAAGAAAGAAAGAAAGAAAGAAAGAAAGAAAGAAAGAAAGAAATCTCTGAATTAATAGCATCTGAAGTAAAGAGACAACTGCAGAATGGTAGAGAGGAAATCAAATCAGAAATAGTTTCTAAAGTAAAAAAAAAGAAAGGATAACCATAATGAAAGAATTAATAACTGCTTCTGAAGATACTGATAAAAAATTGGAGATTAGAAAAACTTTGAACTCCTTGAATGAGCAATATAGGAGAGGAATAGGTTGCATGAAGCAGACTCAAAGAGATACACAGGAACTTAAAACCTCAGTGACAAACTGGCAATGCCGTCTGAATAAAAGTGAGGACAGAGTTTCAGATCTTGAAGTCAATGTTTCAGCTAGTGAAAAGGTAAGAAAAGATCTCTTAAAAACAATTAGGATACAGGAAAAAATCATTCAATGTCTACAAGACGATGCAAAGATGAACAACATGAGATTAATTGGCACCAACGAAAAAGGAGTCAATACAACTGACATAAAAAGAATATGGGCAAAAGTATTAGCAGAAACCTTCCCAAATATAGGAAAACAATATGGAAGTCAAGAGACTGAAGCATATAGAACTTCAAATAACATAAACCCAGTTAAAAACACACCCAGACATATAATAACCAAGATTCCAGAAATCCAGCACAAGAATAACATACTAAAAGCCACTACAGAAAAGAAACAGATCACATTTAAAGGAAAACCCATCAGAATAATGGCAGATTTCTCTTCACAAACTATGAAGTCAAGGAGAGTATGGGGTAGAGTTCTTCAAGTCCTTCATGAAAATAAATTCCACCACAGACTGCTATACCCTGAAAAATTCACTTTCAAGTTTGATGGAGAAGTAAAATACTTCCATGACAAAGAACAACCAAAGAATTTCATAATGAAAAAGCCAACCATACACAGACTACTAAAAGTTATTCTAGAGAGGGACCAAATTGACCAGAACTTTACAAATGAGAATGAAAAGAACCGACTCAACAGAGCAAACAGTTAAACACAGGGGATTAAGGGGTAGCCAACAGCAAGTAAATAACATGGCAAGCATAAATCAATACATCTCAATTACAACAATCACTGTAAATGGTCTTCAATTCACCAATTAAAAGAAATAGACTGGAACAGTGGATTAAGAAGAAAAGCCCAACAATATGGTGTATACAAGAAACACACTTAACTCATGAAGAAATTCATAGGCTGAAAATCAAAGGATGGAAAAAAATTCTACATGCCCAGCACCTCAGAAAAAAAAAACAGGAGTAGCAATCCTGCCTTCAGATAGCCTCAACTTCTAATCAAGAATGATCAAATGAGAAAAAGAGGACCACTACATACTGGTTAGGGGAAAAATTCAAGAGGAAGAGATAACACTCATATATATATGGAGCACCCAGCTTTATAAGACAAGTCTTAGTGGAAATGAAAACTCTAATATCCAATACCACAATCCTAACAGGAGAACTTAAAACCCCATTATCCCAAAAAGATAGGTCAAGCAAGCAAAAAGTTAGAAAAGAAATAACAGAATTGAACCAGCGTTGGAATAAAAGGACTTAGTGGACATATACAGAGTGTACCAGCCAATTCTGAATACATATTTTTAGCTGCTCATGCGACATTTTTTAAAAATAGACCACATACTAGTCCATAGATAGTGCTTACATATATGCAAGAAAAGAGAAATTCTACCATGCATATTATGTGACCACAGTGAAATGAAACTAGAAAAATGGCAAAAGAAACCACAAGAACACCACAAATACATGGAAATTGAACAGCAGACTTCTCAGCAACCAAAGGGTTACAGATAAAATTAAATAAGAAATTAAACAATATCTACAATTTAATGAAAATTCAAACACAACTTATCAGGCTTTATGGGATGCAATGAAAGCAGTTCTTATAAGGAACTTTATAGCTCTCAACTCACACATTAAGAAAACAGAATGGGAGCCCACGAGGATTCCTGCGCCATCTCGTCTGGTAGCGTGGCACCAGGACCAAGCCCAGCTCACTTGGATCCCTACACCATCTCATCTGGTAGCGCGGCACTGGGACCAAGCCCAGCCCCCAGCCCCGCCCCCTCAGCCCGCCCGGATCCCCGCGCCATCTGGTCTGATAGCTCGGTGCGGGGACTAAGTCCAGCCCCCGGACTTCACACGTAACCCTGAACTCCAGCCTGGACTCAACCACCATCCTGACTGGGGCAACCAACAGACTTTACCCTGGTCCATTTGCAGACTGACCAACAACTTGAGCTCAGATTCCACCCATCTTCCAGACCAGGGCTCACACTGGCCAGTTAAGAACTCTCTCCACCTGAATACATCCCCCCAACTGGACAACTGCCCAAACCTTGACTACACCCATATTTCCCACACGGCCACCCACTATACCCACACGGCCGACCACCGTCCCAACACACGGGGCCTCGTAGTAGCCAGCCAACTGAGCTCCCAATTGCAGCCAGACACCTCTGGAGGGGAAAAAGCTTGGAGGATCCATACCCAAATTTCCATAGGTGTTAACTGTATAAGCTCACCACAGTGCAGAGATCACTGCTATAAAAAAAATGATAAAGAGATGAAGCAAGATCCAATCCCAGATCCCAAGTCCACACAACACAAATACAGGAAACACTACCATGGAAGTAAATGGGAATGCAGAGGGAATCTCTGAATCAGTAGCAGCCAAGGTTGAAAGACAAGTGCAGAAACATACAGAACAACTCAGATCTGAAATAACATGTGAAGTAAAAAAAAATAAATGTATGAAACAATAGATACTGAAGTGGAAAAACAACTGCAGAAACATATAGAAGAAACAAGAGTAGAAAAAACATCTAAAGTTAAAAAACACCTCTCTGAATCAATAGCATCTAAAGTACGGGAATAACTACAGAAAGGTACAGAGGAGAACAGAGCAGAAATACTGTGCAAACTAGAGAGAGAAAGGATAACCATAATGAGAGACTTCAGTACTATTAAAGAAGACATTGATAAAAAAAATTAGAGGAGAATAGAAAAATGATGGATTCCCTGAATGAACAATATAGAAAAGAAATAGATCGCATGATACAGTTTCAAAGAGATATACAAGAAAATAAAATCTCAATCACAAGCTGGCAAAACTGTATGAACCAAAGTGAAAACAGAATCTCAGACCTTGAAGACGCAGTCGCAGCTAGTGAAAAGATAAGAAAAGATCTCTTAAAAACAACTAGGATGCAGGAAAAAAATAATTCAACATTTGCAAGATAATGCAAAAATGAACAACATGACATTAATAGGAATCAATGAAAAAGAAGGAATCAATACAAAGGATATAAAAAGAATATGGACCGAAGTAATAGCAGAAAACTACCCAAATACGAAAAAACAATTAGACGTTCAGGTAACTGAAGCCTACAGAACCCCAAATAACATCAACCCAACTAAAAACACGCCAAGACATATAATAATCAAGATTCCAGAAATTCAGTAGAAGAATAGTATACTAAAAGCTGTTAGATAAAAGAAACAGATCACATTTAAAGGACAACCCATCAGAACAACAGCAGATTTCTCTTCACAAACCATGAAATCAAGAAGAGCATGGAGCAAAGTGCTTCAAGTCCTCCATGAAAACAAATTTCAGCCCAGACTACTATACCCTGCAAAGCTCTCTTTCAGTTATGAAGGAGAAGTGAAATACTTCCCATGACAAGGAGCAACTAAAGAATTTTATGACATCAAAACTAACCCTACACAGCATACTAAAAAAGATTTTAGAGAGGGACCAAAATGACTCAAACTCAAGAAATGAGAACAGAAAGATCCCACCAAATAGGCTACTCAATTAAATACAGGAGAAAAAGAGGTAAGCAGTAGTAAGTAAACATCATGTCAAACATAAGACAACATATTTCAATTACAACCATCAATGTAAATGGACTCAATTCTCCAGTTAAAAGAAATAGAATGGCAGAATGGATAAGGAAGCAAAATCCAACAACATGCTGTATACAATAAACACACTTAACTCATAAAGAAACTCATAGACTAAAAGTGAGAGGATGGAAAACAATACTACATACACCCGCACCTCAAAAAAAAAAAAAAAGCAGGGTACCAATCCTGTTTGCAGACAGTCTAAACTTCAAACCAAGACTGATCAAACGGAACAAAGAAGGCCACTACATATTGGTCAGGGGAAACCTTCAAGATGAAGAGGTGACACTCATAAGTATATGTGCACCCAACACAGGAGCAGCAACTTATATAAGACAAACCTTACTGGACATGAAAAATCTAATATCCAATACCACGATCTTAACAAGAGACCTCGACAACCCCTTATTCGAAAAAGATCGGTCAAGCTAACAAAAACTTAGCAAAGAAGTAGAAGAGCTGAACCAGAACTTGAAACAACTGGAATTAGAGAACATACCTAGAGTGTTCCACCCAACTACTTCAGAATACACATTTTTTTCAGCTGCACATGGGACATTTTCTAAAATAGACCACATATTAGTCCATAGATTATGCTTAAGTATATGCAAGTAAACAGAAATTATCCCATGCATATTATCTGAACACACTGCGATGAAATTGGAAATAAATGACAACAGAAACCCCAAGAACTCGAGAAATACATGGAAATTAAACAACACTCTTCTCAACAACCAGTGGGTTATAAATGAAATTAAACAATATCTTGAATTTAATGAAAATTCAAACACAACCCATGGGAATGTGTGGGACACAATGAAAGCAGTTCTTAGAGAGAAATTTATAGCTCTGAACTCACACATTAAGAAAACAGAACGGGAACAAATAAATACTCTCCTGGAGCACCTCAATCGACTAGAAGTAGAAGAGCAAATGAAATCAAAAGCCCAAAGACAGGAGAAAATTATAAATATTAGAGCAGAAATTAATTCTATTGAGACAAAGAAAACAATACAAAGAATTAATGAATCCAAAAGCTGGTTTTTTTGAAAGATTAATTAAAATTGATAAGCACCTACCTAACCTCATCAAAAAGAGGAAAGAAAAGACTCACATTCAAGCAATAAGAAATGAAAAGGGTGAAATTACTACAGACACAGCAGAGATTCAGAGGATCATAAATAACAACGTTCAGAATCTATACTCTCACAAAATTGAAGATACAAATGAAATGGACAGACTCCTAGAAAAGTACAAACTACCCGAATTCAATTAAGAATATATATAACAACTCTAAATAACCCAATAACAGCCAATGAAATACGAAATGTAATAAAAAGCCTACTGACAAAGAAAACTCCAGGACCTGATGGATTCACTACTAAATTCCACAAGAAATTTATAGAAAACTTAATGCCAACACTCCTCAAACTCTTCAATGAAATTGAAAAGGAAGCAATCCTTCCAAAATCATTCCTAGAGGCAAGTATTACACTGATACCAAAACCAGAGAGGGGTGCAACTAAAAAAGAAAACTGCAGGCCCATTTCTCTGATGAACATAGATGCAAAAATCCTCAATAAAATCCTCGTCAATAGAATACAACTAATCATCAAGAAGATTATACACCATGAGCAAGTAGGATTCACCCCAGGGATGCAAGGATAGCTCAATATATGTAAATCTATAAATGTGATACGCTATATCAATAGAGCCAAAGCCAAAAATTACATGATTGTCTCAATTGATGCAGAAAAGACCTTTGACAAAGTCCAACACTCATTCATGTTCAACGTCCTACAGAACATTGGAATAGAGGGTCTCTACTTCAACCTGATAAAAGCTATCTACAATAATCCAACAGCTAACATAATTCAAAATGGGGAAAAACTGAAGTCTTTTACTCTCAAATCTGGCACAAGACAAGAATGTCCTCTATCACCACTCCTATTCAATATGGTTCTGGAATCATTAGCTACAGCCATTAGACAAGAAAGAGAAATAAAAGGAATAAAAATAGGTAAAGAAGAAGTAAAACTATCACTGTTTGCAGATGACATGATAATCTACTTGAGAGACCCAAAGAACTCCACTAAGAAGCTACTGGAATTAATACACAAATTCAGTAGTATGGCAGGTTATAAAGTCAACACACAAAAGTCAGTGGCATTCCTCTACACAGATAACAAACACACTGAGACAGAAATTAGAGAAGCAATACCTTTTATGATAGCACCAAAAAATGAAATACTTAGGGATTAAACTAACTAAAGAAATAAAAGACCTTTTTAATGAAAACTACATTATTCTGAAAAAAGAGATCCTAGAAGATTTCAGAAAATGGAAAGATATTCCCTGCTCCTGGATAGGAAGAACCAACATTGTTAAAATGGCCATACTCTCTAAATTGTTATACAGATTTAGGGCAATTCCTATCCAAATACCATCAACATACCTCACAGACATGGAGAAATCATTCCTAAATTTATTTGGAACCAAAAAAGACCCAGAATTGCAAAGACAATTCTGGCCAACAAAGGTATGGCAAGAGGTATTACCATTCCTGACTGAAAGTTATACTACAAAGCTACTGTAATAAAATCAGCATGGTATTGGCAAAAGAATAGACCTGAGGAACAATGGAATAGATTAGGAGATGCAGAAGCAAATACAAACACACTCAGCCAGCTCATTTTTGACAAAAGAGCCAAACACATTTACTGGAAGAAAGATAGCCTCTTTAACAAATGGTGCTGGAAAAACTGGCTCTCTACGTGCCGAAAACTAAAACTTGACCCTAGTCTATCACAATGCATGAAAATAAAGTCAAAATGGATTAAAGCTCTAAATATTGAAAGAGAAACATTAAATCTCCTGGAAGAGAAAGTGGGAGAAAATCTTGAAGACATTGGAGTAGGCAGAAAGTTCATGGACAGAAATCAAATTGTACATTTAACACTTGAAAGCATCAACAAATAGGACCTCCTCCAGCTAAGAACTTTCTGCACACCAAAGGAAATTACCAACAGAGTAAAAAGACAGCCCACAAATTTCAAAAAGATTTTAACTAATAAGTATTCAAACAAAGGTCTTCTACCTAAAATCTACAAAGAACTAAAAACCATTAGAGTTCCAAAAGTCAAAGACCCAATCCACAAATGGGCATCTGAGATGAACACACACTTCTCAGAGAAAGAAATTCAGCAAGCCTACAAATACATGAAGAAATGTTCCACATCGCTAGCCATTCGTGAAACGCAAACCAAAACAACACTTAGGTACCATCTCACCCCAGAAAGAATGACTATCATAAAGAAATCAACCAGCAACAAATGCTGGAGAGGCTGTGGGGAAAGATGCACCCTTCTCCACTGCTGGTGGAAATGCAGATTGGTGCAACCATTATGGAAAGCAGTGTGTAGGATCCTTACAAAACTAGAATTGGAACTTCCGTTCAATCCAGCTATCCCCCTACTGGGAATTTTCCCAGAACTGAAAACATCATACCATAGCGATATCTGTGCACCTATGTTTATAGCAGCCCAATTTGTAATAGCCAAATCTTGGAAACAACCAAAATGCTCATCATTTGAAGAATGGTTGAAGAAAATGTGGTATTTTTGTACAATGGAATATTGCTCAGCTATAAAGAATGATAAGCTGCAAGACTTCATATATAAATGGATGTATATTGAACATATACTCATTAGTGAAATAAACCAAGCTTACATATGTAAATATCGTATAGTCTCCCTAATATAAGAACTTTAAAGAAGAAAATAAGAACTTTAGGGCATAACACAGCTGAATGTGTTATGGATTAAACAACAAAGTGACTGGAAGCAGATAAAAGAGGAAACATATCAGGAGCAAAACCCTGCACTTATGTACACAGGATGAGTAAGATATTGGTCCTAAGAACCTTCAAAATGTTCATCATACTGATCATAGTACCATATAACACTAAAACTATGCTTGGAATGCATGTCACGCTCGTCTTTTTGATGTGTACTGCTCCTAATGTAAACTCAGTTACTGTTATACTCTCTCTCAAGAGTATTAGTTGAAAGTAAGAGACTGAGCCAAATACCATAGGCTTCATAGGCTACATTTTGTGTTTCCTTGAATTTCCAAATATCTGTGTAAAAATTGTGTAACTGCTTATATTACATACTATGGAGCATTATTAGAATATTGACGATTGTCAGAAAATATCAATTTCAAGCTAAGTCAAAGATGTTTGATATTCAGAAAGCCAGTGATGATAAGCTCAATTACCTATGTTATAGAGTAATAGTATCACGAAGCTTTTCTGCTGGAAGGTTGAGAATGTAAGTTAACAGACCAAAAATTGGAGAAAAAGCCAATATTTTGGCCCTAGCCCTTCAAGGTCACTAAGGACTCAGGACATAAGAGAACCTGTGCTATAATATCCTATAACTCAGAGGTGTCTCAAATTTATGGTCAAGGAGATTATGGGACCTCAGAGGAAAGGGATAAATGAACTATAGTGCGTCTAAGGAGAGTCACCCAGAGAAAAACATTCTCTCAGGCTTTCACAGAAAGCAAACTGGCCAAGCAATGGCCGTGACTCGTCCCAAAGGCTGACACTAACAACAGTTCTACAAAGAACTGTATATGGTTCCAAAGTTAATCCTGAGGGGATTTGACCTTGGAAGATACAAAAGATGAATGTTTTGTTATACAGGTCTTTCTTTGACTTACCCTTGATCACCCAGCAAAAAAGCTTAATTACAAGGCATGAAAGGCAGAGCTAGGTTGATGAGATGAGCTGTAGGAGGCTTGGATCAATAACCTCCAACACTGCAAGTTTAACTGGTGGCCCACTGTGGAACATTGGACTGTGTATACATCTGCTTCCTCTTAATTCAAAGAGAAGAATTATTTTTTCTTTTCTTAGCAACATCAATAGGAAGGTGGGTCATGCCCACACAATGTGCTCTGTATAACTATTGTGAGGACAACATATAATGTGTCAACTGTTAAAAAAAGAAAGAGAAAAAAATTAATGTTTATTGAAAGTGTTAATGCTTAACTGTTTGATCAATCTTACACAAATATGTAATATAACCATTGTTAAATTTAAAAAAATAAATTAAAAACAAAGAAAACAGAATGGGAACAGATAAATACTCTAATGCTGCACCACGATCATCTAGAAAAGGAAGAGCAAGGCAAACCAACGCCCAAAGATGAGAGGAAATTATAAAAATTAGAGCCAAAATTAATTCAATCTAGATGAAGAAAATAATACAATTAATGAATCCAAAACCTGGTTCTTTGAAAACTTAAGTAAAATTGATAAGCCCCTAGCTAATCTTATCAAAAAAGGAAAGAAAAAACTTAAATTCAAGCAATAGGGAATGAAAAGGGCAAGATTACTACAGACTCAGTGAAGATTCAGAAAATCATTACTTACTACTTTGAGAATCTTTACTCTCACAGAATTGAAGACAGAGATGAAATGGACAGATTCCTAGAAAGGTACAAATTACCAAAAGTGAATCAAGAAGATATAAGAGTGCTCAACATCCCAACAATAGCGAATGAAATACAACATGTAATAAAAAATCTTATCAACAAAGAAAAGTGCAGGTCCTGAGGGATTCACCACTGAATTCTACAAGAAATTTACATAACATATAATTCCAATACTCCTCAAACTCTTCAATGAAATTGAAAAGGAAACAAACCTCCCAAAATCATTCCTGGCAGCAAGTATTATATTGATACCCAGGGCAGAGAAGAATACAACCAAAAAAGAGAACCACAGACCAATGAACATAGATGCAAAAACCCTCAGTAAAATCCTAGAAAATAGAATACAGCAAATCATTAAGAAGATAATACAGCATGACCAGGTAGGATTCATCCCAGGGATGCAAGGATGGTTCGATACACACATATCTACAAATGTAATACACTATATCAATAGAGCCATATCCAAAAACCACAAGATCATCTCAATTGATACGAAATGGGCTTTTGACAAAGTCCAACATTCATTCATGTTCAAAGTCCTACAGCAAATTGGAATAGATGATCGCTACATCAATTTGATCAGAGCCATCTATGACAATCCAATAGCTAACATAATCCTGAATGGGAAAAATCTGAAGTCTTTTACTCCCAGATCTGGTACAAGACAAGGATGTCCTCTGGTACCACTCCTATTCAATGTAGTTCTGGAATCATTAGCTACAGCCATTAGACAAGATTGAGAAATAAAAGGAACAAGAATAGGTAACAGAGAAGGTAAACTATCATCATTTACTGATGACATCATAGCCTACTTGGAAGACCCAAAAACTACACCAAGAAACTACTAGAATTAATACACAAATTCAGTATCATAGCAGGATACAAAGTCAACACCCAAAGTCAATGGCATTCCTATATACAGGTAACAAACACACTGAGGGAAAATAGAGAAACAATACCTTTTACTACAGCACAGCACAAAATGAAATACTTAGAAATAAGTCTAACTAATGAAGTAAAAGATCTTTTGAATGAAAACTACAGTACTTTTAAAAAAAGAGATCACAAAAGATTTCAGAAAACAAAAAGATATTCCCTGCTCCTGGATAGGAAGAACCAATATTGTGAAGATGGCCATACTCCCTAAAGTGTTGTATAGATTTAATGCAATCCCTATCAAAATACCATTATCATACCCCATAGACCTGGAGAAGTCATTCCTAAAATTTATTTGGTAACAGAAAAGACCTAGAATATCAAAGATAATCCTGGGCAGCAAAGATAACGGAGAAGGCATTACAATTCCTGACGTAAAATTATACTACAAAGCCACAGTGATAAAATCAGCATGGTATTGGCAAAAAGATAGACCTGAGGATCAGTGGAATAGGTTAGAAGATACAGAGAGACAAATACAAACAGACTCATCCACCTTATCTTCAACAAAGGGGCCAAATATGTTTATTGGAAGAAAGATAGCCTCCTTAACAAATGGTGCTGGAAAAATTGGCTCTTTACATGTCGAAAACTAAAACTAGTCCCAAGTCTATAATCATGCACTAAACTAAATTCAAAGTGGATTAAAGAGCTAAATACTAAAAGAGAAACACTAAATCTCCTGGAAGAGAAAGTGGAAGGAAATCTTGAAGATATTGGGGTAGGCAAACAGTTCATGAACAAAAATCAAAATGCACGTGTAACACTTGAAAGTATCAACAACTGGGACCTCTTCATGCTGAAAAGTTTTTGCACATCAAAAGAAATTACCAACACAGTGAAAAGATAAACCACAAATTTCTTTTAAAAATGTTAATTAATGACTATTCAAACAAAAGTCTTCTATCTAGAATTTATAAAGAACTAAAAATCATTAGAGTACCAAAGTTCAAAGATGCAATCCAGAAATGGGCATCTGAGATGAACACATACTTCTCAGTGGAAGAAATACAAGCCTATAAATACATGAAGAAATGCTCCACATCACTAGCCATTCATGAAATGCAAATCAAAACAACACCTAGATACCATCTCACCCCAGAAAGAATGGCTACCATAAAGAAATCAACCAACAACAAATGTTTGAGAGGCTATGGGGGGAAAGGAACACTTCTCCACTGCTGGTGGGAATGCACACTGGTGCAACCATTATGGAAATCAGTGTGGAGATTCCTAAAAAAATATTAGGACTGGAAATCCTATTCAATCCAGCTATCCTCCTGCTGGGAATATTCCCAGAAGAACTGAGAACATCACATGATACTGATGTTTGTCCACCTATGTTCATAGCAGCACAATTTGTGATAGCCAAATCATGGAAACAACCAAAATGTCCATCATCTGAAGATGGGTTGAAAAAGATGTGGTGTTTTATGCAATGGAATATTATTCAGCTGTAAAGAATGATAAACTAGAAGACTTCATATATAAGTGGATGTACCTTAAAGATATACTCATAAGTGAATAAACCAGACCTGCATGTGTAAATATCACATAGTCTCCCTACTGTAAGAACAAAAAAGTAGAAATAAAACTGGAGAATCATAACAGAGCTGAATGGAAATCAAGAACTTAAGGATTAAACAATGAAGAGACAGCAAGCAGAAGAGTTAGGAAACTTATCAGGGGAAAAACCATACACCTATGTGCACAGGATGAATTAGACAACGGTTCTAAGAATCTCCAGCAGGCTTTTGAGACCCAGAGTAGCAACGTGTAAGACTAAAATCGTGTTTGGAATAGTTGACATTCTGGTCTCCTGCATGTGTGCTGCTTCTAATATAATTTCAATTATTACTATACTCTTTCTCAAGTAAATATTTGTTTTAAAAGAAAACAAAAAAGGGTAATTAATGAGAAAATGAGACAAGGAAAAATGCCCTAGGATTTACCAGCTACAATTTTGTTTATGCTTACACTTCTAAATTTTGGTGTAAAAAAGTATAACAGTTTTTTAAATCACATTCTATAGAAATGTATTAGAATATCAATGATTGATGGAAAATACCTGTTCCATGTTAAGTCTCAGACATTTAATATTTAGAAAGACAGTAATGATAAGCTCAAGTGCCTATGTAATAGAGTAATGGTATCACTAAGCTTCTCTTTTGGAGGGTTAAGAGCAGAAGTTTGCAGACCAAAAATTAAAGAAAAAGAAGGGTTACAAGGGTAGCCAATATTTTGTTGCTAGCCCTTGAAGGTCAATGAGGACTCTGGACATAAAAAAAACTGTACTGTAATATCTCATAACTTAGTAATGTCCCAAATTTTCTGTTCAAGAAGATTATGGGACCACAAAGGAAAGGGATAGACAATGTATAGTGTGTCTAAGGAGAGTCACCTAGACAGAAAACATTCTCTCAGGCTTTCACAGAGAACAAATTGGTCAAGCAATGACCATGACTCATCCAGTCAGCTGACACTGACAACAGTTCTACAAAATGCTGTACATGGTTTCAAGGTAAATCCTGAGGGGATTTGACTAACCTTGTCAGATATGAAACTCACATAATTTGTTATGTAGGTCTTGCTTTAACTTGGACTTAACCACCCAGAAGAAAAGTTTAACCATGAGGCATAAAAAGTAAACCCAGATTAGTATGCTGAGTTGTAAAGGCTCAAGTCAACAGCTTCAACATTGTCAGTTCTGCCAATAACCCGCCACTATTATGGAACATTGATCTTTGTATACAACTACTTTCTCTCAGTTCCATGGGAACAAATATTTGTATCAATAGTGTCTAGAAAAGTTATCACGTTTGCATCTTGTACTCTGAACAACAACTATGAAGACAACAATATGCATTGTATCAATTATTGTGACTGTCCTACTAATGTACTTTGAAACTGTCTCAATGTTATTTCTCCTGTTATCCCAGCACTTGGGAGGCTGAGGCAGGAGGATCACTGCAAGTTTGAGACCAGCCTGGGCTACAAAGGTGAGCTCAAGGCCAACTTGAACTGCATACTGAGAATCTGTCTCAAAAAGACAAAAAAAAAAAAAAGTTATTTCTTATTAAAAGTAATACAAAATAAATAAATAAAAATATAAAAAAATAAAAAGAATATGGGCAGAAGTAATAGCAGAAAAGTTTCCAAATATGAGGAAATAACTTGACATTCAGGTAACCAAAGCATATAGAACTCCAAATAATATCAGCTCAATTTAAAACACACTCAGACATATAATAATCAAGATCCCAGCTATTCATCATAGAAAGTATACTAAAACCCGCCTGAGAAAAGAAACAGTTCACATTTAGAGAAAAACCCATCAGACCAATGGCAGATTTTTCTTCATAAACCATCAAGTCAAGAAGAGTATAGAGCTTTCGGCTTTCGGCTAGGAGGAGGCTAAGGTGCAACTTTCTTCGGTCGTCCCGAATCCGGGTTCATCCGACACCAGCCGCCTCCAGCATGCCGCCCAAGTTCGACCCCAACGAGATCAAAGTCGTGTACCTGAGGTGCACCGGTGGTGAAGTCGGCGCCACGTCTGCCCTGGCTCCCAAGATCGGTCCCTTGGGCC
>PVJA010046187.1:0-15172 GCA_004027025.1 Myocastor coypus | reverse complement strand
AAAATAAAATAGGAGGAAGGGCCGAGCATGGTGGCGCACACCTATAATCCCACCACTTGGGAGGCTGAGGCAGGAGGATCACTGTGAGTTCGAGACCAGC
Organism: Myocastor coypus; assembly: GCA_004027025.1. Lineage (NCBI taxonomy): Eukaryota > Metazoa > Chordata > Mammalia > Rodentia > Myocastoridae > Myocastor > Myocastor coypus. The sequence goes on along the minus strand of PVJA010046187.1, from coordinate 15,072 downwards.
CTGGGCTACAGAAGTGAGCTCAAGGCCAGCCTCAACTGCATAGAGAGACCCTGTCTCAAAAAGAGAAAAATAAATAAATAAAAATAAAATAAAATAGGAGGCCTGGGGAATATAACTCTGTGAAGGTCCTGGCTGAGGTCCTCCCTATTACTGGAGGGAGAGGGGCTGAGGGGCAGAGAGAACTAACATGATCTTTATTTTTTTACTATTTATTTATTTATTTATTTATTTTGTAGGACCAGGGTTTGAACTCACGACCTTGCACTTGCCCAGCAGGCACTTGTGCCTCGGAGCTATCTCCCCAGCCCCTTAACATGATCTTTATTGTCAGTAGAAGACAATAGGAAATTATTTATGAATTCAGCCACTTGCATATTTCTTTCATGTCAAAAAAGTTTAGTATTAAGTCAAATGGCTTTACTTTTTTGTGGGATTTTTTTGCGTGGCTGTTTTTTTGTTTGTTTGTTTTGAGACAGCCTGACTATGTAGTTTAGTTGAGGCTAGCCTTTCTTTGAACTCACTGTGATCCTCCTGTCTCTCAGCCTTTTTTTTTTTTAAAGAATTTTTTATTTTATTTTATTTTATTTTTTTCTTGTTTCAGTACTTTGTTTGTTTATGTATTTATTTATTGTTTTTGTGGGACCAGGGTTCGAACTCACGACCTTGTACTTGCCCAGCAGGCACTTGTGCCTCGGAGCTATCTCCCCAGCCCCTATGTATTTATTTTTATGGCCAGCTCAGCCTGCCCTGAGGGCAGGGCTGGCACAGCATGTGGTGCTGGGGATCTAACCGCAGTCCCTGCAGCCTTCTAAGCTTTCCTAAGCAGGCGCTTTAGACCACGAAGCCATCCTACCCTCCCTCAGCCTTTTGAGTGCAAGGGCTACAGACATGTGCCACTTTAAATTTTTTTTCTTTCTTTCTTTTTTTTTTTTTTTTAAATGTATTTGGTACAGGGTCTCACTATGCAGCTCAGACTCATAGTGACCTTTTTTTTTTCACCCTCCCCAGCACTGGGATTACAGATGTGTGCTTTGTTGTCTAGTGCTGGGATTGGGGTTGTGTGAGTGCTACACCTGCCTTAGCTTGGGTTGACTGCTTACAATATAAAGGAAGAAAAGAGGGTCGCTTCACCTTTTTGTTCTTTTTGCTCTTGTTTCTTTTGCTATCTTCCTCTGCCAGGAACTCTTACCTCTCTGCCATGTGCCACCTTGCCTAGGATTATGAATTAAGACCTCCACAAAGTGTGTTTTTGTTTTTGGATTTTAGGGAGGCTGTACAGGGACAAGATGTTCATGGTCTCACTACTAGATTGAACTAGTAGTGATCCGCCTGTTTACAGCCTCCCAAAGTGTTGGAATTACAGGCACGTGCCATCACACCCAGTCTCCATCACCATCTCAGTGTGCCCTGAGGATGGGACTGGCCTGGCATGCTGGGGGTCCAATCCCTCACAGGCACTTTAGTCAGCTGAGTTACTAGGCTGTCCCTTCCCACCTTAATTTTCCATGTTGAGTATTTGTGTCAGCAGTGAGAGAAAATAAGCAAGAGAGTACTGAGGGTGGCATCATTGCCGTGATGTTGCCTGACTATGTGGTTTAAGAACCTTAGAAGTTAATTTGAAAAGATTTTGAGAGACTGGCTAAAAAGGCAACCCTAGTACACTGTCAACCATATGGGAAATTGGTCAGAGCCATGGAAATGTTGCTAGTTAAGATGAGGCTCAGGAGGCTTCTATCGAGAAGGACTGTGCTAAACTGCGATTCCCCGGTGACATATACTGTGTTTTGGAAGGAAATTGATCCACATTTTCACTTGTGTTTTGAGGGTGGTAGAAAAATTTCAGTGCAGTCTACTGTTGGACTGGTGGCATGGTTACTGTTGAGAGTTTTTGGTGAAATCTGTGTTAGAAAGTAAGGGCAGAGAGCCAGATCGATTTGAAGCATTTGTTCAGAGGAGCTGACCAAAGTGAATTGCAAGGATGAAATAGAGGAGAATGAGAAGGAACAGAACAACAAAAAAATGAACTTTTCTCTTGAAGGGAAGAATGTATTGAAATGCTTTGAGATCCCCATTTCTTAGTTTTGCCATGACCTGTTGTTAAAAGTTAATGGGAAACCAAAGATTATGATTGTCATAGCTCTTTGTTTTAGGTTTTAAGTTTATATTACTTTTAATAAGAAATAACATTTAGAGTTTCAAAACATGGTAGTAGTACAGCCACAGTAATTGATACAATGCATATTGTTGTCTTCTTAGTAGTGTGTAAGGTACAAGATGCAGATATGGTAACTTTTCTAAACTCTTGTTATAAATATTCCTTCGCATTAAACTAAGTGAAAGTAATTGCATACTAATATTCCATAATAGTAGCAATATTATAATAGTAGTGGGTTATTGGCAGAATTGGCAATGTTGGAAGCTGTTGACTTGAGCCTTTTACAGCTCAGCATAGTAATCTGGCTTTACTTTTTATGCCTTGTGGTTAAACGTTTTTTTTTTTTTTTTAATTTTCATTCATTCATTCATTCATTCATTCATTCATTCATTCATTCATTCATTTATTTATTTATTTTCTTGTTTCAGAACCTTTGTTTGTTTATTCACTCATTTTTATGGCCGGCTCAGCCTGCCCCAAGGGCAGGGCTGGCACAGCATGTGGTGCCGGGGATCCAACCGCTGTCCCTGAAGCCACCCAAGCTTTCCCAAGCGGGCGCTTTAGACCACTGAGCCATCGCGCTGGGCCCCCCTTGTGGTTAAACTTTTCTGCTGGTGGTTAAGTTCAAGTTAAAGTAAGACCTATATAATAAAACATGTAATTTTCATATCTGACAAGGTCAGTCAAATCTCCTCAGGATTTACCTTGAAGCCATGTACAGTGTTTTGTAGAACTTTTGTCAGTGTCAGCCATCTGGATAAGTCATGGCCTTTGCTTGACCAGTTTGCTCTCTGTAAAAGCCTGAGAGTATAATAAGAATTGTATGTGTTATATTAATGTAAATCTAAATAAACCAAGACATGTTACTGTTCACAAATCTGCCACTGGAGACTATGGCTTAAAGAAATGTGTCTTGTTATCAAGTTGAGCAAGGGTGAGTTGTGGTCAGTTAACTGACCAGGGGTGAGTTTTGGTCAATTAACTAATCATCAACTTGTAACACACAGTTGAACTGAATTAGCCTGGTGTGGGGTGTGGAAAACCCATTTGAGAATTGTTACCAATAGCATAAAAGGAGAATTGCAAGGGAAGATAGTACACTGTTGATTATCCTGGAGCAGCTTGTTGTGCTGGCTTTCCTGGCTATTCTCATCATTTGAGGAGTTCAGGTCCTTCCTGTCACTGAGGATAGCTGTAGTTCTCTGCAGCTCCTTACTATGAGTGTTGCTACCTGGCTCCAGTGCAGGTCTCTTAGCCTGCTGGTGCAAATTTTCTAGCTTCTTTTTTTTTTTAATGATTTTTGAGACAGGGTCTCACTGTGTAGTTCAGGCTGGCTTTGAGCTCACTTTTGTAGCCCAGGCTGGTCTCGAACTCACAACGATCCTCCTGCCTCAGCCTCCCAAGTGCTGGGATTACAAGCGTGAGCCACCATACCCGGCATCTAGCTTCTACCATTGACCTGGGCCTTCTCAGAGCAGGTCTTTGATAAAGACTAGCATGAGACATTGTTGTGGGCCCTTGGCCTGGATTTGGAATCATGGAACCCATTACCGTGGGCTCTAGTTCTTCAGCTGGATTCTTTGGGCCTCTAGTGGTGGATACATCTCTAGCACTCTGTTGCATTTTTAACTTTTTGGGTGAATATTATAAAATAATCCTCTAAGTTATGTGTCCTATATTAAATGAGCTATAACAGCCACCATGTGTGACTTAAAATTTTTTTTTGGAAGTCAGTGCTTAGGGAAGAGTAACCTACCCAGCAGCTAATTGTAATTTTAAGTTCATTAGATGACATTTTTTTTTTTTGAGACAGGGTCTCGCTATGCAGTTGAGGCTGGCCTTGAGCTCACTTTTGTAGCCCAGACTGGTCTCGAACTCACACCGATCCTCCTGCCTCAGCCTCCCAAGTGCTGGGATTACAGGCGTGAGCCACCACGCCCGGCAGATGACATTATTTTGAATCATGCAGAGTAGAATGATTTCACTAGAGAATTTACCTTTTAGGGGACATGCTGTAAGTCAGAGGAACTAAACATCTGATGCTGGTTTTATTTTTAAATTTCTTACTCCTTTTTTTTTTTTTTTTTTTTTGAGGTATTGTCTCCCTATGTAGTCCAGACTGCCTTGAACTCACAGTGGTCCTCTTGCCTCTGACACCTCTAAGACACATGTGTACTACCATGCCTAGCTTAGAGTGTATTTAGATCTTGCGTGGCCTAGTTACTAATGATTCTTTTTTTTTTTTTTTTTTTTTAAATTATTATGGCTGGCTGGCTGCCCTGTGGGTGGGGCTGGTGCAAGTATGTGGTGCCAGGGATCAAACCTCCATCCCTGCAGTTGCCTAAGCTTGCCTAAGCAGGCACTTTAGACCCCTGAGTCATCCTGCTGGCTGATTCTAGTTGTTTTAATAGCAAATTAACAAAAGTTTCTTTAAATGCTATCTGATTTTTCTTATTTGTCTTATAAATTAACAGAACATATGGCGTGTTATTGTTTCCCTAACCTTTAACCACTGTTAACAAATGGATCCTTCCATTATTTGGAATAGCTTCCTTTTGAAAATCCCAACTTCTTTGTAAATTTTTTTAAAATAATTTTTTATTTTATTTATTTATTTTGTTTCAGAAGTTTTGTTTATTTATTTTTTAAAGATACTTATTTACTTATTTATTTTTTCTTGTTTCAGAACCTTTATTTGTTTATTCACTCATTTTTATGGCCGGCTCAGCCCACTACGAGGGCAGGGTTGGCGCAGCATGTGGTGCCGGGGATCGAACCGCGGTCTCTGAAGCCACCCAAGCTTTCCCAAGGAGGCGCTTTTAGACCACTGAGCCATCCTGCCGGGCCCTTTTTTTGTAAAAAAAATTTTTTTTTTTTAAGAATTTTTTGAAAATCCCAACTTCTTAGGTGTGACTTAAGTGTTCATATCAGGTTGAATTATAGGACCACTATCTATTTATTTTCTCGAACTCAGGACCTTGAACTTGCCAGGCGGGCACTTGTGCCCTTGAGCTTTCTTCTTCCTCCTCTTCTTCCTCCTCCTTCTCTCTCTCTCTCTCTCTCTCTCTCTCTCTCTCTCTCTTTCCTCTTGCCAAGCAAGCCCTTATTCTACTGAGCTATCTCCCCAGCCCATGGAACACTTTCTTTAGATGAGTTATCTGGGAATAATGAAGCTTTAGAATGTGATAGTATCTCTGGGCAAGCACATACTCAGAGGCTTATATTTGCTTCTCCAAGGGGCCTAGAAGAGAAAGCATGGCAGCAGTGTGCAGAGGGACACAGCACTGGCCAATAGGGAGTCCTGTGGTAAGACATTTTAAGTTTGAAGAGTAGCTGTGCTACTGATAGAAAGATGTAGAGAAGTGGAGCTGCACATATTACCAACCAGTTAATTTGAGTGTTTCAAGTTAATTTGAGTCGTCAGTCATTTATTCATATGATGAATTTCGAGAACCTATTCTCTACCCACAGTGATGTATTAGCAATATAGCAGAGAACAAAACACATTATTACCCTTAATGAACATATAGTTACAAAGCTATTAAGTGGTATTAGACAGACCAAACTAATTTAGTGGGCACATGCCAAAGAACTACTTATTCAGTGCAAGTTAGACTTAGAAGAGGATAAAGGTGGAGTCAAAATCAGGAATTTCAGCCTGGTGAGCTGGCTCACGCCTGTAATCCCAGCATTTGGGAGGCTGAGGAAGGAGGATTGGTGTGAGTTCGAGACCAGCCTGGGCTACAAAAGTGAGCTCAAGGTCAGCCTCAACTGCATAGCAAGACCCTGTCTCAAAAAGACAACAAAACAAAACAAAACAAAACAAAAAACAAACCAGGAATTTCTTCCTGAATGCATCGAAAGGGTGAGTAGTTTAGCAGAGTTGATGATACTCTGAAAATTTCATCCCATCTTAGTTTTGCAAGCAGACATTTTATTTTATTTTTTATTTATTTATTTTTTTTTTGTTTTTTTTGTGGGACCAGGGTTCGAACTCACGACCTTGCACTTGCCCAGCAGGCACTTGTGCCTCGGAGCTATCTCCCCAGCCCCTCAAGCAGACATTTTACAAAGTATGACTGAATCTAATTTTTAGTAGAAGAATGAGAAATCAGGTTTATCCTGATTTGGGATTAAGAGTAGAGCTGACCTTGTACTTTTGAAAGACAAGTCTGGAATCTTAATTTGGAAGTTCAGAGTTCTCTTACCCATGGATTTTGTGAATATTACCCATATTGTACTTAACCAAATTTTTATATTTTGAACAAGAAATATTCTTGGACTGGCTAGATAGTAAATGATATTGGCATGGTTCAGGTCCTATGATGATGGCAATCATTAAAATAGACACAAGAGGCCATAAGGATTACATGGGATTTTTTTTTTTTTTTTTTGGTGATGCACGCCTGTAATGTCAGCATTTGGGAGGCTAGAAACAGAATTACTATAGAACCCTATAGATCCTGTAGACCCTGTCCTAAATACATAAAACAAAAACAAAGCAACTCAGAAATAGGCTTTGTTTCTAAGGGATGAAGCACTTGAAATTAGACAAATGGAAGTGCTTGCTCAAGGCTGTTGTATTAACCCAGGAACAAGGTCTCATGATGATGATGGTGATGATGATGTGTTTGGTACAGGGTCTCACTATGCAGATGCAACTTGGACTCTGTGACTCTATGTTTATAGCCTCCCCAGTGCTGAGATTATAGGAATGCCCCACCACACCTAGTCTCTGTGGCTGGTTCAGTGCACCTGGGGACAGGGTGGTGCAGCCTGTGGTGCTCAGAATTGAACCTAGGTCCCTGTGCTTGCCTAAGCAGGCACTTAGTCCCCTGAGCTGGCTTGCAGGCCCAAAGCGTCTCATTGTTAATGTGGGAGGGCAAGAAATGGGCTAAAATGTGGACACCAGAAAATGTAATGCAAAGTAATCTGTAGCCTAGAGTCTTTTAAGTGCTACTTTAATTTCTAAAGTTATCTAGGTGTGGTGCACGCCTGTAATCCCAGCACTTGGGAGGCTGAGGCAGGAGGATCCGTGTGAGTTCAAGACCAGCCTGGGTTACAAAAGCGAGCGCAAGGCCAGTCTGAACTGCATAGTGAGACCCTGTCTCAAAAAGACCCCCCCCCCCAAAAAAAAAAAAAAAAGTTAGCTAGGAAACCTAGGCATGGTGACACATACCTATAATCCTATCACATGCAGTTTAGAGGCTGAGGCAGGAGCATTGCTGAGAGTTAAGGGCCAACCTAAATCACATAGTGAGGGCCAGTGACATTGTTCAGCAATCTAAAGCACACTCCCCAGGCACCACATACTGTGCCAGCCTCACCCCCAGGCAGGCTGAGCTGGCCATAAAACAATAAGTAAATAAATAAATCAGAAAGCCAACCAACTGGGATTTTATATACACTGTACAGTGTATATTTTATTTACACATGAGTAGTTGTATATACATATCCATGTGTGTGTACGTATTCAAGCCCACAATATTAGATTTTCATACTTGTTCATTTCCTGCTTTTCTATGTATGGGATACAAATAGGTACAAGTGTCAGAGTGAAAAATCCAGCACTGTTTTGAGAATGAAGAAAAGGGAGAACTCATTTCATGCTTGAGATGGAAATCAGGGATAGTTTCATGGAGAGCTGGCATTTGAACTGCCTCAGGAGATAGGTGGGCTTTTGGGGCAGGGATTTATAGCAAAATGAATCATGCAGAGGTACAGCTCTATAGACAGGTGGTCTGGTTCTAATTGTGCTTCTGCCATTGGGTAACTGCTTGATCTCAGCTAATTACTTTATCCCTCTAAACTAATGTTTCCTCTGTCTACATGACATAATCAAAACTTCTACAAAGTAGTTTTGAATATTAAGTGAGTTAACGCACACAAAATGGTTACCTGAGTACTTTGTTATTATTACTGTGAGGCTTTGGTGTAGAGGCCTTTTGAAGCTAAGGGAATTTAGTCTGCTCCATTTTCCTGTCTTGATAAAACTATCAAGTTTTGATAAATGAAGCTAGTGCTTGTAGTTTTCCACTGACCAGTTACACCCTCTGAAGAAATGAGATTTAGTCAGGATTCTTCTTGGATTGCAGAATTTGTTTCAGTCTGTGAAAACACCAGTCACAAGCTTATGGTATTGTATTGCTATCCCTTCAGTTGAGATGTTGGTGAGGTCAGAAGGACAATCTTTCCTGATTATGTAAGACTTTGTTCTTTTCAAACTGCTTCCATGAATATTAATCTTTTGATATATAGCAGTCTTGAGGAGCATGGTAAGAGGTGTTTTGTTTTCATTTTTTTTTTCCTTCTTCAGGAAGCCTTTTTCCATAAGGCCAAGGGAAGGGACTTTATGATTGTGAATACTATTCCAGTGTCTATGCTAGTCTTTTTTCTTTTTTTTTGGCTTTTTTTTTTTTGGCTTTTTTTTTGAGACAGGGTCTCACTGTGCAGTTCAGGCTGGCTTTGAGCTCACTTTTGTAGCCCAGGCTGGTCTCGAACTCCCAACGATCCTCCTGCCTCAGCCTCCCAAGTGCTGGGATTACAGGTGTGAGCCACCACGCCCGACTACTATGCTAGTCTTATCTCCTGACTTACATTGTTTTTGCCTAGAGTTGAGTCAGGAGACCTGAGCCTTTTTTCACTGGAACTGGACCTTGTACTTGCCGGGCAAATGCTGTGCCACTTAGCTATATCTCCGGACTCTGAGTTTGTATTTTGTCTCTCCTATTTATTAGTTGCATAGTATCACTTAATTTTTAAGTATCTTTCCATCTATTCAATACTGAGGCTGTGAATCACACAAGATTGTGAAGAATTTATTTTATGTAATACTTTATAAGAACTAGTTTGTCTCCTGTTGTGTAGAAATATTTTAAGACTCAAAGTTACTTACTAATTATGTTTTTGTTTATCTGATGATAGTGGAGGTAGGAAATGTTTCTATTTTAGAATATCTCGGGGCCAAAGAAATAGGCTACTAAGCACCTGCCTGGCAAGCACAAGGACCCATGTTTGATCCCTGGTACCACATGCCTTGGTGATATGCCTGTAATCTCAGTGCTGGGGAGACTGAGATAGGATCACTATGAGTCTAAGTCTGAAATGCATAGTGAGACTCTTATCAAAATTAAAAAAAACCCAAAAATCCTCTTGGTATTTAGAATATCATTAATATTCTACTATTCTACTATTACTTATTTAGGGATACCATCTATATTATCTTTTTTTTTTTTTTTGACCTTGCTCTGTAATTCAGGCTGACTTTAAACTTACTATGTAGCTCAGACTGGCCTCAAATTCACAGTGATCCATTTTGCATATGAAAATTACTCTTCATGAGTGTATAATTTTTTTTTTTTTTTGGTGTGTTTGTCTTTTTTGAGACAGGTCTTGCTGTGCAGTTCAGGCTGGTTTTGAGTTCAGTTTTTGTAGTCCAGGCTGGTCTTGAACTCACACCGATCATCCTCCTACTCAGCCTCCAAGTGTGTGGTTTAGGGGTGTGCACTACCACCTGGTTTTTTTTTTTTTTTGGTTGGTTGGTTGGTTCAGGCAGCCTTAAGGGCAGGTGTCACGCTCAATATGGGGTTAGGGTATCGAATCGGTCCTCAGGGCCTGAGCGAGTTCACTGAATGACGTGCTTTAATCTACTGCGCTACCTGGCAAGCCCTAATGTATCAATTTATGTAGTGTTTTCCTAATAAACCTCTGTAAGAGGCAGGTGAATATAAAGTATTATGAATGCCACATTAATTGCAAATTATGAGATAAAAATAAATGAAACTTGTTAGAATGTTTTCATACAAAATTTATGAAACTCCTGAAGTGTTACATAAATGTATTTATTGAGTGGTAAATTGTATTACAGTCCTAATTTAAATTTTTTTTTTTTTTCCTTGTCTTTTTGAGACAGGGTCTCACTATGCAGTTCAGGCTGGCCATGAGCTCACTTTTGTAGCCCAGGCTAGTCTCGAACTTGCACTGATCCTCGTGCCTCAGCCTCCCGACTGCTGGGATTACAGGCATGTGCCACCACGCCCAGCTGGACTTTATATTTAAAATGAGAATGTTGCTGGGCAGTCTTACTTCCTGTTGTGCTTTTGAACTTTCATAATAGTGATGGTGGTTTTAGCCTGCATCTTCTAGATTGTTGAATGTTTTTAGTAACTCCTTCAGTTATGTTGGGATGTCTCATTGTACCTTAAAAAGCTGTAGTCTTTTTTGATGGAGAAATTTGGCTGGGCATGGTAGAGCATTTGGGAGGCTAAGGCTGCAGGATCACTGTGACTCTGAGGCCAGCTGGGGCTACAAAGTGAGTTCAAGATCAGCCTGAACTGCATAGTGAGACCCTGTCTCCAAAAACAAAAACAAAAACCACTTCTGCCTAGTATCAGTCAGTATTTAATTTACACTGCGCAGTTACTTGTGGCGATTGTATTAAGGGTTTTACTAGGGGTACAGATATAAGATGTACAAATATATAAGAAATTCCAAGATTGGCTTACAGTAGTCAGCTAGAGTTGAAAGGGGGAACATGCAGAGGGTGTCTGCACACTGGAGACTGAAGGATGCAGTTCAAGGTCAGGTGTCCACTGCAGTCTTCCATGCAAGTCCGTATGAGGATGCAGATGTATCTGTGAAGGAAAGCTAATGAGACTACACCAGAAGACTGAAGGATCCAAAACAGAAGCCAAAAGTCTGCTAGAGCTAGAGCCAGATGACATCCAAGCTGATGTTGAAGACTGGAGCTCCTCTGAGGAACAATGACCCTCTGTCCTTCCTCATTCTCCTTTTAGTAGTGAGTTACTCTATAGAGAGTGGCCTCTACACCCTATGGTGTGGAATTGCTGAGCGGATTTAGTTAAACTCTTAGGTTCTCAAGTTGACACTATTGGTCAGCCACTGCAGTGATACCTGAAGACTAAGGACAAAGCTACTTTCCTGCTAAAGAGGACCAAATTACCAAATTTTCTTTTCTTTATAAATGTTTTACATGTGTGTAACTTTAAGAATATTATGAAAGTAATAAGTAGTTTCAGCATATTAAAAATGGGTACCACATTTTTCTTTGTGTTTTTAACTTGGCCGCTGTGTTCTGCCTAAGCAGGTGCTTTAGTTCACTGAGCTATCTCGCTGGCCCCTAACTAGATTGTTTTACAGAAATTCTGAGCCTGGCCGTGGTGGTGCATGCCTATAATCCCAGCACTTGGGAGACTGAGGCAGGAGGATCAGTGCGAGTTCAAGCCAGCCTGGGCTACAAAACTTGAACTCAAGGCCAGCCTGAGCTGCGTAGCAAGACCCTGTCTCAAAAAAAGACAAAAAACAAAGCAAAACAAAACAAAAAACAACTGAGATTTTTCTGTAAGTTCATCTGTAAATGCTTTGGCATGTATCTCTAATATGCATGAACACCATCTGAAAGATACCTTTATTACATTATAGAAGTAATTTGAAAATTATAATCAAATATTTCACAGTCCTATTTCCCTGAATGGTATTTTAAATTGTGAAAACATATACTTTCAAGGAATATATTCAAGCTAATTGGAAATGCACTAGTAGGTTTCTTATATCATAAACTCATACTTAACAGATAGTACCTAAAAAGCTGCTACATATAGTCTAACTCTGTTACTTTATAAATGAACGAACTGAGGCTGAAAGGGGTTGAGGTTTGTTCAGAATTGACCAGGTGATTAGTAGCAGAGCTGGAACTAAAATGTGAATTTTCTGATTTTAAATCCATTGTTCTTATACACCTTACATCATTCAATATGGCCAGTCTCATATTCTTTTATCCATTATCTCTCAGTTTTCTCAGTCTACCGTTTAAATATTTTTTACCCAATGTCTTTTCTTTTTTTTTTTTTTGTCTTTTTGAGACAGGGTCTCACTATGCAGCTCAGGCTGGCCTTGAGCTCACTTTTGTAGCCCAGGCTGGTCTCGAACTCGCACCGATCCTCCTGCCTCAGCCTCCCGAGTGCTGGGATTACAGGCGTGCGCCACCACGCCCGGCCTCAATGTCTTTTCTTAAATATCATTGACACTAATAATCTTTTGATTTATGTCAGTGTTTATTTTAAAAGGAGTTTGTGAAAGGTTTGAATTATAATATCAACACTTGAGCCAAAGATAATTGAACTGTTCTCAAAAGCTACTTGTCTTTTCTGACCTAGATACACACTTTCCAACTGTGGAAGACAGTGCCAAGAAAAGGAGAATGAGTGTTGGCAAGAGCCTGGAAATTAAATTATATTACCAAGAGCTCCAGTGTATTTTAAAAAATATAGTATTTCTGTGTATTTTTTTTTTTTTTTAGGCAAGCAAACATTTTGCCAAAGTGGGAAAAAAAAATGACTTTTTAAAAAAAAATTTAAATTTGTAGTTTTTAACACTACTGGTTGTTCACAACTGGATTACAGGTTCTGAAGTAATTTTGTAAACATAAGAGAAATATTTTCAGTCTATCTCCAGTTATGTCCAGCAGAATGCCAACAGAAGGTCTTTTGAGAATCTGTGACACTGTTTGAAGCTTATTTACCACAGTGCTGGTTTATCCTTCATTGCTAAGTGTGCTGCAGTGAGTACAGAAGGACGGAATACTTGAAATCTTAACTGTTTTGGCACATTGCCTCTTTTTCTCTTTGCTGAGAATTGTCACAGGATCTATGAATTCTAAAGATAGTCTGATGACCTCTATCACAGCCTTTTAGTGAGAACAGTTATTGCAGTGTGTACAGTTTTGGTGCTATTCTGTTCTGATCATAATTTAGGAAGTATAGAATGCAAGTTGTACTTTTTAAACAGTCACTGTGCAGAATTAAACAAATAGCTCCTCTTTGCTTTGTTTTTGGAGATGGCTTTGTGAATTGGAAAAGATCATGGAGACCAGGTTATGGGGAGGCTTTACCAGTACTTTACTGGGATGCAGATGAATCATTTTTGTCTACTGTCCTTCTGTATCAGTGTTTTCATGCCTTTTTTTTTTTTTTTTTTAAAGAGATACCTAGGTTTAGATTTTAGATATATATAATGATCACATTCACCATGGAGAATTTGTACCTATACATGGTATAACATGTTTCTTTTTCTCCCACTCTGCTACCTTTCCTTCAGCCTCCTCTCCCATTCCCATTTACAAAAGCTTTTCTCATTTTCTCCTTTTTAAGCTTTTCTTTCCGTTTCCCCTCTCTTATTCCCCTTGTATTTGAACATTTTCTTATTTCACAATACCTATTTTACTTTTTTTTTTTTTTTTGCAGAACCGGGAATTGAACTTGGGACCCTCCTATTATACATTTTTGTCCTTATTTACACTTTTGATTTCTCAGCAGAAAAACAATGTGGCATTTATATATGTGTCTCAATTTATTTCTCTTAAAGAGTATGGTCTCAAGGAGCATACATTTACCTAGAAATGTCTCAAGTTTATCATTCTTTGTGGCAGAGTAATACTCCACTGTATTTTAAAAAAACCTACATCTTCTCTCATTTATCAGTTGATGGGCATTTGGGCTGGTTCCAAGATTGGGCTGTTACATACAAACTGTGCTGCTATGAATATGGGCATGCATATGTTACTGTGGTATGATGTTTTTAATTCTTTTGGAAAGATACCAAGAAGGGGATTAGCTGGGTTAAACTGAACATCTAATTGTAGGTTTTTTTTTTTTTTTTTTTTTTTAATTTTATTTATTTTATTTGTTTTCTTGTTTCAGAACTTTTGTTTGTTTGTTTATTTACTTTTATGGCCGGCTCAGCCTGCCTTGAGGGCGGTGCTGGCGCAGCATGTGGCACCAGGGATCAAGCCGTGGTCCCTGCAGCTGCCTAAGCTTTCCTAAGCAGGTGCTTTAGACCACTGAGCCATCCTGCTAGGCCCCCCAGTCCTAGATTTTATTTTATTTATTTATTTATTTATTTTTTACATGCATGCTTTTATTTGAATGTGTAGTGTGTGCTTTAATTGCCATGATAGTCAGCTCTATTCCTTAATTGTCACTATAACCACAATTTCGGAAATTCTATTGCCATATCAATATGTTATGCACATCTTTAAGCCAGCGTGGTCTGTCTGTCACAGAAGATGATCCTAAGTATTCTTATTTAGTCTATTTGAGGCTCTATAACATTCTCATTTTTTAAAGAGGCATGCTTCAGCCTCATTAAACTGTTAAGCAATTGAAAACCCAGTCCTAAAGTCGATTGCTGAGTTCTGCAAATCCACTGCGTGTCCATTTAGTACATCTCCAGTCACCGTGTAAGAAGGCACTTTCCCAAACCTCTGCAATTCTGTGCAACTCCAGCTCTTCATGGTTCACTTCACAGGTCTGAGAGTGACATCTGCCATCCAACTGGTCTCCAGACAGCTCTGGCTATGGCATCTTATTGACTATCACCTCTTGTGTCCTCACATTGATGTAGCCATAGTGAGTCCGAAGGGGCCGCCGGTACATATAGGAGAATGGTATCCACTTGGCTCCAGGTTGTCCAAAGCAGTTTAGCAGCAATGGGAAATTCACTTCGTTTATGAGGCGCACGACCAGCAGGAAGAGGAACACAGCTATGAAGCTCACCACAATCACAGATTTTCTCTGTAATCCCAGTGCTTGGGAGGCTGAAAGCAGGAGGATCAGAAGTCCAGTTCTGTGTAATGACATCCTGTAGACCTCTTACTTCAGGATGCAGGCCATGGCGCTCCACTCGCGCTCCTACCGCCGAGCTGCGGCGCTCCGGGTCAGGGGTATGGGCGGGTGGCGGGTGAGCGGCACCGCTGCAGGACCTCGCCGGCGCACATTCCCGCAGCCCTGGGACCGACCGCGGCGCGCAGAGCGGCCAGGCCCCGCCCCGCTGCCGGCCCCAGTCCTAGATTTTTGAGGTGTTTTTTTTTTTTTTTTTTTTTTTTTTTTTTTTTTTTTTTT